>CAEGAD010099073.1:0-48684 GCA_903067055.1 Poeciliopsis paucimaculata
TCTAAAGTTATAGATCTAGTGGTATAGATCTAGAGTTATATATCTAGAGTTATAGATCTAGAGGTATATATCTAGAGTTATAGATCTAGTGGTATAGATCTAGAGTTATATATCTAGAGTTATAGATCTAGAGGTATGGATCTAGAGGCATAGATCTAGAGTTATATATCTAGAGGTATAGATCTAGAGGCATAGATCTAGAAATATAGATCTAGAGGTATAGATCTAGATGTATAGATCTAGAGTTATAGATCTAGAGTTATAGATCTAGAGGTATAGATCTAGAGTTATAGATCTAGAGTTATAGATCTAGAGGTATAGATCTAGAGTTATAGATCTAAAGTTATAGATCTAGTGGTATAGATCTAGAGTTATATATCTAGAGTTATAGATCTAGAGGTATATATCTAGAGGTATAGATCTAGAGTTATAGATCTAGAGGTATAGATCTAGAGTTATAGATCTAGAGTTATAGATCTAGAGGTATAGATCTAGAGTTATAGATCTAAAGTTATAGATCTAGTGGTATAGATCTAGAGTTATATATCTAGAGTTATAGATCTAGAGGTATATATCTAGAGGTATAGATCTAGAGTTATAGAACTAGAGTTACAGAGCTAGAGCTTCAGTTTTTCCAGCTGGAACTAGAGATCAGGATGACCTCTGACCCTCAGAGCCACATACAGACGGTTCCACAGTGGGCGTTCTGTCAGCTGAAGAACAGGATCTCCAGGATCACAGGACTGATGACTCAGCATGTTTTTATCTCCAGTAACACTGATTGCTGCAGCGTCTGACTTCCTCTAAATCTGGACTTTAAACCACAATAACTGGAACATTGATGATATGTTTGATGTGAATTTGCTTGGCAAGATGACAGGATGTAATATTTGTAATTTGTAAATGTACTGTATAAATAAACTTGACCTTTAACCTCTCAGTAGGAACAAAGCTGTTTCTGTAATGAATTTGATGTAACTAGAGAATGTTTCTGGCTGGTATAATTTTCCATGTTGTAGCCGCCATGATGTTTCCTGGTTTCAGTCAGGACTCAGACGGCAGCGTTTCGGATGAGATGCAGCGTTCTGACGGATCCGTTCTGCTTTAGGATTCTAACCTGCTGAAATAAAGTTTTTCCAGAACGTTCTGGTCTTAAATCCTGATCAGTGTATTTATGCTCTGATCTGCTGTTTGGAAATAATTCCTTAATAATTCAGTATATTTATTGTTCCTACACGTCGGGTTAATCGCCGTTCTGTGGTTCTGTGGGGTTTGGATCATCTCTCTGCACATCAGTGATCTGTAAAAATCATTTGCCTGAAAGATTAGAATAAGATGCGCAGCTTCTGTAAAATGCAAAAATCCTCTGAATGTTTTTCCCATCTGTTTGCTGTCAGACGTTTATCTCCTGGTCAGTGAGGCGACGCCGGCGTCTCTTGAGTTTTAAACCAGAGACATTTATGACTGAGGTGAGTGTTTGGGGAAATTATTTAGAACCTTCAATGTATTTTATTATCTGGGTAAAAATTCTCATTCTGCGTTTTTCATTTTTTTAAATTTGGATGTTTTGGATCATTTGTCTGCTCCAGTTTTTAGAACCAAACCAGATTTTTCTCCTGAATTTTATTGGTGTATAATATTACACATTATTATCAATAATATTTCCCTTACCTCTAGTAGAAAGGTGACATTTTTCTGATATTATTGAAAATATAATACATTTGATCATATTGTTGGAATCAGCTGTTTCTTTGCCAACTAAAAATTATTTTATTATTATTATTATTTTGGGAAAGTGACAATATCCCAGAAAAATCTCTGATTTCAAAAAGTTGTACATTTCCAAACACAGAAAGATGTTTTTATGATTAAAGGCATGAATCTACAGAATTTAAACTGAGATGTTGTAAATCAGAGATTTGCTACAAAAACTGGATCCTGACTAAACGTCTGATGGTTTCCTGTTCAGCCCAGGTTGGTGGTTGGTTCAGACCCATCAATGTTCTGGAAGGTTAAGTCCAAACTGGTTGGTTCCTCTCTGCTTGTTAACTTGGTGATAATCTGTGTAACATTTAAGATTCATTTTGTTTTTTTTGCTCCAGGAAAACATCTGGTCGTTTTCCTGTCCAGACGTTGGCGACCCTCAACATGTCGGGTAACTCCACCGTCATGGCCGCCCTGAACTCCTCCCTGCTCATCAAATGCAGCTTCAGCACCTTCCTCATCCCCTTCTGGACCTTCACGGCTTTCGCTGTCGCCAACGTTTTCCTCCAAGTCCCTCTGCTGGTTTCCGTTCTGTTCCTGGGCTGCCGGCGGTGGAGGGAACGTTCCTGCGCCGCTTCCAGCCACTCGGACGTTTTGGCCTACAACATGGCTGCAATGGAGATGGCTCAAGTGTTAGCGAGCATCTGCTTCACCGCCAACATCCTGATGGGAGACGAGCGGCTGAATGAGGCCAGCCAGTATGTGATCTTCGTCGTGCTGAGCGTGAAGCCTCAGTTTCAGATGCTGACGTGTGTTGAGCTCTACCTGGCCGTCGTCTTTCCCATCTCTTATCTGCGTCACAAAGCTTCGGCCGGCGTCGCCATCAGAAACTTCAGCATCGCCTGTGTTTGGCTGAGCTGCGCTGCCTTTGCCTTTCTTTCCTTTACCTTCATTCATGATGAAGACGCTTTGATTCTGTATTTCTGCCACGTGTCGTTTCTGCTGTTTGTCATTTGTTTTTGCTGCGTTTCGGTTCTGTGGACTCTGAAGCAGCAGGGTCCGACCCACAGAGAGCAGGCGGACCAGTCAAAGCTCAGAGCGTTTTACACCATCCTAGTTATAATGGCGGTGCTGCTGCTGAGTTTGGGCGGCGCGTCGGTCTGTGAAGCCATTCAAAGCTCCGCGGTTGATGATGGAGACGCTGATTGTTTCTCGGCGCAGTGTGCAGAGCTCATGTCTCTGCCCAGCAGTTTGGTTCTTCCGCTCCTGTTTCTGCACCGAGCAGGAAAACTGCCGAGCTGCAAGAACCAGAGACACAAATGAAGCCCTGAAAAGTTCAAAAGGTCATTTTTAACCAGCCACAAAATAAGGACAAGTAGAAATTAGAAACTACTTTATCATTTTAGCTGATGGCACTAATTACTGATCCAAAATAAGGATAATGTTACGGTTTTTGGAACTATGGCTTTCATAAAGTGTTTTTAAGTAACTGGTGAGGAAGGAATGTGGCTGAACATCCGATGTTTCCAACACATTTAACGATTTAATACACTGTAAAAAATAAAGCTGTTTATTCTCCCAGTCTGACTCTAAAACCAGAGTTTATCAAAATCTGATTTATTTGTTAAACGCCAGAAAAATGGTTGGTTCCTTAAACTCAAACTGTTTAAGGAACCTACATTCCTTAAACAGTCTGATTTGAGTCAAACTTTTTCCTTCCACAGGATTTTCCTCACAGTTTGCCAGACAGAACCGGTGGACCAAAGTCGGGTTTCTGGGCCTCTGTGCTCACAGGCTGCTTTATGCTTTATGGGCTCCTCTCCAATAAATGGTTCTGTTGTCATTTGGACGCTTTGTTCCTAATTTGGTGCCATAATTGATAAACTGGTGACGTTTATTTCTCATTAATTTCACAGCTATTGTGTGAAAGTTCCTCCTGCTCAGCTTTACATACCTGCAGGATGACAGAGCTGAAGTTTACTGTAATTTTGTTTTTATGCCAACGTTGGGGAGAGTGTTCTGCCCCCACCTGTTTCTGAGAAATCATGTATTAGTTTGAAAATGTTTCTGTTTTTGTTTTATGAAGAAGTTTGGGTTGCAGTTATGTTTCAAAACTAAGTTAAGCAGCCAGATATTATGTATTTATTGTTTTATGGCTGAAATTAAACAAAAAGTAAAATTAGATACTTTAAATAATTTAATGTTGCCACTAAATTTGAGAATATAACTTTTAAAGGTGATGGGTTTTTGCTATTTCTTTGCTCTTCTTTTCTGTTGTTATATTAATATATAATCACATTAATAAAACATATTGATGACCAGATGCCTGAGTTTGATTATTGTTTTCTGCTTCAGATTAGAAATAGATCAAATGTTGAAACGTAGATGTGAAGCTGAGATTCTCCAGTGATTGTCCCACTTAACAATAATCACCAAAATGTTTCTACCTTCTTGCTATATTTAGCAACATATCAGAAAAAAATTGGTTTCGGCCAAAATCGTCAGGTTTCACCGATCAGGCAGAAATCCTGGAATAAAAGGAATTATTGAGTTAAAACAAGATAATTTATCTTGTTAGTTATTTCAAGTGTTTTACAGGAAACTGTCCCAAAAAGAATTAGGATTTTGTGTTTTTTGCGGTGAATGTATCAGGATCATGACTGTTTCTCATGTGATCAACAAACTCCATTAAATACTAAAACAAAATGGCTGCCATTTTCTCTCACTAATCCTTATAATCTACCAAGAGCTTCTTGTTAGCTTAGCATCAGTCAAAACAACGACAGACCTGCAGCCGTTTGGGTTAGAAGTGACGTTTCCCAGTTTCATGTTAGAAATGCAGGTTTATCCTCTTCTGTTTGACTTCTGGTCTCTGCACAGCTTGAATTTTATAAAACGTTTTGGAGAAGTGAAACTCTGCAGTTAAGTCAAAAATTATCCAAGCTTTTGCACATTTGGGTTGAAAAATACATTTATTTCAACAAACGTGATTAAATGAAAGGAAACACATCAATCGAAACATTAGTAAAACAAGACAAAAGATAAATAAAAGCAGATTTTTTCATTCACTGTGGGATTAATAACAGTTCATTTTAGTTTTTATTTACATTTTTGCTTTTCTTTCTCTCTCTTCTGCTCTGAACTGTAGAGTTTTTTCTTGTCTGTTGATAAATATGCATTATGAACAATAAAACTAGTTGCAAAGTAGAATAAAATATTAACATATGAAGCATCAGAGAAGCGAAAGCTTGGTTGAAGTAAAATCATGACTTTTTGTCTGATGGTTCATCATTTAACTTGATCAGCTGAGATTCTGGTTTATTTCCACCATATTTCATCAGGTGTTGATGTATTTTGGCTCCAGGTTGAAAAATATGAATTCAAGTCCAGACAGAAAAACCACAACCAAAGCAGAAACAAATCAAAGGGAATCAGTTTCTGCCGCTTCGCTTCAACCTGTTTGTGTTTCCAAAGCAAAATGAAAAATGACTGGGATGTTTTTGCATGTTGAATTTGCATCAGACAGCAGCAGAGTCACATCCCCTCCTGTTGCATAATGTGTCTGAGCTTCATGTCATAAATCACAACATTATTTCTCAGTTATTGGATGTGTGAAAAAAATGTCATGAAATTTTATTTAAACTTGCTGCTGAGCAAGAGAAGCTGTAACTTCTACATTACTGACGTATTTTTATTTTACGACACAATAAAAATAAATAAATAAATGCATCATCAAACTCCATATATGAACATGAATAAATAGAAAAATGGATGATAATAATAATAATAATAATAATAATAATAATAATAATAATAATAATAATAATAATAATAATAATAATAAGCAGAATGCAACATCCTGATTTTACATATTATATGTATTATTAGAACAAAACACAGAATAAATAGGGAGAGTTTGTTGGCATGTTTGCAAGGTGTAAAGGTCATGGGGTCGTTTGGTTTTCATTTGATCATTTTGTTCTAAAGGTCTTGCCATACAGTTTGTTTGTTTGTGTTCATTATTGTTACTAAGGTGTTGCCATATTCACTCATCCTTTGTGTTCAGGGTTTTAGTTCATTCCTTTGTTCTGATCCATTTCTTTGGTTTAGTCTTTTTCTCTTGATTTGTGGTTAATTAGTTCATTTGTGTTTATTCGTTTTCCTCAGTTTCCCGTTCGTTTGATTTCCTGACCAACAGAAGGACTCCAAGGACTTTCCCAACATCTGTTCTTAAAAAACAGTTTGGATTATATATTTATAATATAAATAAATATTTAAGTTACTAACTCTACTCTTTAATGTTCCTGTTTGAGCTGCTAAAAACATTTCTTCTACACAAATGATCATTCTGGAACCGATTAGAATTGAACTTTTTCTCTGTTGTTTTGTTTTGTCTCCTATTAATGCAGCAGATAAAATAATGTGAAGTTGAATCATTACCAGCTGCTGTTGATGTTGTTATTCCTATAGACGCAGCAGACGACAGATAAACAACATCAGTGTTTGAATTATCCAGACTGGTTGTTCTGGTTACTGCAGGTCAGTTTTCCAGCTCTGTGTAAAAACAGGACTGGGAGAACTAGACTGCTGGGAACCGACAGCCATATTCCCAAATCCACCAAGATGCAGAGAACGTTTGCGTCAAAAGCTTCAAGATCTACGACGCCCAACCAGAACAGGAGGCCGACGGAGCGCAGCGTCAACGCGCCTGTGATCGCCACCACCATTTGGAAAGCTCTCTTCTTGGACTGGTCCACGTTTGGCTTCTTCCCGCCTTCCTGGCCCGGTCCGGGCCGAACCAGCGCACGGAGGACCGACACGCAGCAGAGCAGCATGACGAATATCACCACACCGAGAAGGGAAAACATGGGGGCAACAGGGTAGTCGGGGTAATACTGCCGAACTACGGCCAGAATGCCGGAGGAAAACAGCCAGACAACAACAGAGCTGATGTTCCTGATCCGCAGCCGGACCGCGTCTCTCACATGCATGTTTGCGATGGGGTGAACGACGGCCAGGTGGCGCTCCAGGCAGGTCAGCAGGTGGAACAGAACCAGACCGAACATCGGAGGGGCAGAAAAAACCACACCCAGCATCAGCGCCGGCTCTCCGGTGAAAAGGTTCCCCATCGTATACACGGCGGCGCCGAGGACGCCAAACAGCTCCAACGTCATCACGTTGTAGGTGAAGAAGTCGGTGTTGCTCATCGCCGTCGCTGCAGGCGAGGAGCGCTGGCGCCGCCATCGCTGGAAACCCAGGAACAGGACCAGGGCGAAGAGCGGGCCGAGGATGACGATGATGAACGCGGTGTAGAGGCCGAAGAGGACGTTGCTGCCAACCGACAGCTGGCACAGATCGTACAGAGAACCCGAATAATTAGAGACGGAAACTCCAGAGGAATTACCGGCCATGATCTGTCAACAGAAAAACCAGAGGAGACACTGAGATCTCTGAGCCAGAAAAGACCCTGAATCACGTCTTATGCTGATGACGTTCATGTTTTCAGTGAAAGCTTGTTGGTTCTTTTGAATCAACTCGGGCCAAATGTATTTAACAGAACCGGTTTTATTCAGTCAGAGCAACAAGCAAATATTCCCTGTCAGTTTTAATGTTTCACTGTTAAAATAATATGATCTTCAACCAGTTTTTATCAACGCAGCAAATTAATCTTCTTCAGTCGATGTTAGAACTGAACAATGAAACAAAACCCAACATAAAAATGTTTCCATATTTACTGCCAAAAATGACCAAAAACTGACATTTTTCTGCTCATTTACTCTGAAGTTTTAATACCCTGAGAACAAGTCTGACAATTTCCACAAACTGAGAACAACTTTCTGAAATTAAACACTTCAGTCCATTTCCTGTTAAAGTGTTTCATTTTTCCCATCATGCTTTCTGTTATTAAATGATGTTAAACCTGCTTTAAGTACCTTTACAGACAATTCCTCTGCGTATTCAAATTGATGAGGATTGTGTTCCCGTTTCCTCCTGACAGTGACTGATGAGCCTCCTGTCTGGACGCGTCATGTTAACATCAGTTTCTGCACTAAAACAAACATCTTTGCATGTTTCGCTGCGGCTCCTTTTTGTTGTTTTAGTTTCCATTAAATGTTGTCACAGACAGTCTGAGCATCAGCAGGGAAATGAGACACACAAACAATAAACTTCTCATTTTTTTCAGCAACTCCTAAGAGAAAATGTGAAAAAATGTAAAACGAAAGTAGAAGATGATGTTGTGAGACATTTTCTCTTATTTGGTTTGAAAATGATTCTGTTAAATGTGAAAATGATGAAATATTCTCATGTTTCTGGCAGATTTTATTTTTTAAAACATTCTTTATTCTATGAACTCTAACATGATTCTCAAGGCCTCTAGAGACAAAGAGGCCCACAGCATCACAGATCCTCCACCAGGTGCTTCTGTTTCACACTACATGTGACTGATCACAGTGTTCAGTGTTTTAATTTATTAGATTTGTGTCCTAAATGGCACAGTATGTTTCCAAAACTAAATATAATTGATATAAGGTGGACTGAAAGATGTAACTCCCTGAATAATCAATTAAAAATTAATTTTATTTTCACACATTGACCTAAAACTGTGGCTCATGATCAGAATCTGGTACATTAATTAACAGACGGAGCTCTGCCAGCAGCAGGTTCTGCAAAGTTGATGTTTCATTAAATTTGGCATAATTTCATCATTATGACCAGAACTGGATAGTAACTAAACATTTACTTCAGTAACTTTTTTTTTGAAGAAATGTACTTTTAGGAGTATTTTTACTACACTGACAGTTTCTCTTTAAGTTTCATCAGTTTTTTACTAAAAGAAAATGATTTGGAAAAATATATTTTGCCTAATTTTGTTATTTGTTACTAATATCAAACATTTTGATTCGACTTTTCCACTTTATATTTTTGTCTGTCTGATTATGTTCTGATCCAGTTAGAGCGCGAAGAACAGACAGGCAGCAAAACACAGAGAAGAAGGGGATTGTGGGAAATGAAGGCCTGTACCACGCTGTGACTCCTCCTGCCCGGCTGAAGCCCAGCAGCCAAACTCAACCGCTGCTCAAGTTTCTGACTGAGTCCGAATAATTCTCTGAGGCACATGTAGGTGAACGACCACCGGGTGGCGCTGCATGCTAGTCAGGACGTTAAACAGCATCTGCACCGGTAACGTGATGCTAAACAAACACAACCCCAGCATGAATGTGGTGAAACTGTTGATGTACAGCCTGAAGGTGTTGAGCACCGACCGTAGGAAACCTGCAGGAGGAACTTTACAGAGTTGCTCTGCTTCAGGATGTTGCAACAAAAATATGGGCAGGTAATGTCGTCTGAAACTGGCTTCTGCAGCATCCTGCAGCACCCAGCTGCGTCCTGCTGCACCCAGCTGCGTCCTGCTGCACCCAGCTGCGTCCTGCTGCACCCAGCTGCGTCCTGCTGCCTTCAGCTGCGTCCTGCTGCCTTCAGCTGCGTCCTGCTGCCTTCAGCTGCGTCCTGCTGCGTCCTGCAGCAGCCAGCAGCATCCTGCTGCATCCACCGCTTCTGATATGAATCCCAAAAGTCTGAGCTGCGGCTAGGCAGTGAAAAAGTTTTCCAAAGAGCAGCAAACTACCAAAATCTGGAGCACAGCGCCATCTGCTGAGCTAATCCAAGGATCCAACTACGGAATAAAACCCAGATATTCTGCATCAATAAGGAGGCATCAAACTAAGATTCCTGAAACAATCCAGCTTTCACTAAAAAAAATTTATACATGAGAAAGATTTCTTAATGTATGAATTAAAAAATCTTAATTTCTTAGTTAAGAAATTAATTTCTTAATTCCTCCTCAACATTGGACACGTTGAGGAGAGGAGGGACGACTGAAGGGACAAACATAAAGATGAGAGACATGGTCTGCAAAAGATGAGAAAATAAACAGAAATAAAACAACAGGAATATGGAAAACAGGCAACTGCCTGGTGCCTTGACGCATTAAATTACAGGATGAGGTTATAGACTTCTTATTTGCTCGCTCCCTTTTCTTCTAAAATGCTCAACACTAGTTGGAGTCGAGTCCTGCTGTTCTGTTTCTCCTCATCCTGAAGCTACAACTTTCCTGCTCTGTGCAGAAACAGCAGCGGTAAAACCAGATTGCTGGGCACCAGCAGCCAAACCCCCGAGTCCATCAGCCCACACAGAAATTCTGAATCAACTACAATGAAGTTCCTAACCCCGACACAAAGCAGAATACCCAGCATCCTCAGGGCCAGAGTGACGGTTATGGCTAAAATCATATTGAAGGCTCTTTTCTTTGACTGGTCGGGGTTCTGCTGGTTCCCACTAGCGCCCCCTGGCTTTGGACGCCTCAGGAAATGCAGGACAGACAAACAGCAAAACAACGTAACAATGAGGCAGATGGCCAAACAAGGCAGCAGCACGTCTGTTGGGAAGTTTGGTAGATACACTGTAATTAAAGCAGAAAACCCAGAACTTATCAGCCACGCGGCCGCAGTGCTGATGTTCCTGACTCTCACTTTGACCGCCTCCCTCAGGTTCATGTAGGCGATGGCATGCACCACGGCTGCGTAGCGCTCCACGCAGGTCAGGACGTGCAAAATGGTCTGATTGGGAATAACGAAGCCTAGCAGATACCCTCCCATCAGGAACATTGTGTGAGATTCCAGGTGGCTTCCCAAAACCACCAAATCTGATCCGAAGACATCAAAAATCCCAACGATCATCATCTGATAGGTGAAGAAGTCAGAGTGGCTGATTGCTACTCCTGCAGCAGCTGATGGCTGACACCGCCATTGCTGGAAACCCAGATAGAGGATGAAGACGTAGAGCGGGAGGAGCAGCAGGTTGGTGAAGGCGTACGCCGCGTAGATGACCTTGAATCCTACAGAAATCTTGCATCCAGGTGAAAAGTGACTGACGGAGACATTGGACATGTTGAGGAGACGAGGGACGACCGAAGGGACAAACGTAAAGATGAGAGACATGGTCTGTGAAAAGATGAGAAAATAAACAGGAATAAAACAACAGGAATATGGAAAACAGTAAAAACGTTTGTCAGCCTCCAGGTTTGGTCCAAACCCAGCAGGAAACTGGTTTGTATTTTCTGAATAACTTAGAATTTAGTGACACAAATATTAATGTTGCATAGTAATAATTGTTGATTTTGGCTCTGTGTATCTAAACGAACTGCATGGTGGGTCTGCTGACCTTCAGGGTGTCGAGGAAAACAAAATGCAACAGGAGAAACTGATTCAAACTGTGAGCAGCTTCACTCAATGAAGAATAATGTTGTTTTAACCAACAACTCACAAGTTTCACAAACTTCATTTTGAAAGAAACTGATGGGGAATCATTTTTCTTTTGCCTGAATTTCCTATTTGTCTCTAAAACACCAATATTTTCATATCACTTTATATTTTTGGTTGATGTTTTGATCAGTTACTCAAAACTTGAGTCACATTTTTACCAAATATTGTTTTACTTCAGTGAAGATGTGGTGAAGAAATGCTGCTCTTGCTGTTGCATTAATACATATTTTATTAAAACAAGAACATTTTTAAAAAAAATCATGAAATAATGAACAAATTCAAGAGTAATATCAGGATGTCGTGTTTCTTCCTGAAGCAAATTTACTTAAAACTCCTCCAGATAAAAGTCTAAAATACTGAAAGTGTTGAAAGTTACGACTTTTTTTCATTCGCCTTCTGCATCTACAAATATTTCTGTTACCATTATATTGATGTACATTAGATTTTTAAAACAAAACATAAATCTGCACCAAACTTCTCATTATTAGTGTTGGTTTAGCTACAAAAATACTGTTATAAAACAAATCGACATCTGTCCAAAACTATTTCAAACAACCAGCTCAATAAAAAAATCCATTTTTATTTTCTCTCTCATGGAACAAATGCATCCAGATCAGTTTAAGTTTTCAATATTTGATCATTTCCAGTCAGATTTAGCTACAGATTATCAATAAACAGAAATAGAAAATGGGTGAAACGTTAAAACTATGTTTAGATGATTAAATGTCATTGTTTCAGACCTACCTGCAGTAAAACGTCCAGTCAGATGAAAACTCTTCTCTGCACCGCCTGGCATGGAGTCGTTTCCCTTCCTAACTTTTATTGATCAAACAGGTTGAGTGATAAATGATTTGATGATTTGAATATGGAGCAGAATCTCCAACGACCCGATTTCATTACTGAGCTGATAATGTCAGAAACTTCGTTCCGTCTCCAGATTTCATCGAGTCAGATTCAGATCTGGACCAGGTGACGTTGATTTTTACTCGTCTCAGCCGGACTGAGCAGGAAGCTGCTGATGACCAAAACATTTTGTCAAAGTGAAGAAGGTGAAACGTGAAGCAGCTTCTGTTCACAGGGATGTCAGAGGATTATTGATGATGGATTTGTGTTTGTGCACCTTTAGTTCTTTGCATGTTCCAATCATCTGCTGGACAGAGACAGATTGACCTGCTTCTGATGCTATGAACTGATATTATTGTTATTCAAAAGTTCATTCCTGAAAATAAAAGGGATTAAAACTCAGTAAAGTCTTGACAATCTGTATAATATTTAATAAAGATTCTGGTAAAGGTCTGCAGGATGTTGCAGGGAACGAGGAACAGTCTGTGGATACGATTGGCTGTGCTGGTTGCTGAGCAACCAAATGAAGTTACGATCTTTTAAGGCTGCGGTTTGATAAACAAACCTGATGAGGAGAAGGCAAAGCTAATGGCTAATAGCGATGTGATGAATGGTAGGCAGCTGGTTTAGCTAATGAGCCTGAATGATGCTGAGGACAAACTGAAGGTGTGAGAGCAACTTACACTGAAGTTACAAGTTGTTAAAAGTTTTAATCCTGTAACATGAGGGGCTGTTTGATCAGTTTAATTTAACAGAAATTAACAAGTTTTTCTGTTTTCATCCAGATAATAAAATAATAATGTTTGACATTCTTCCAGAATGTCTCCTGCATTGTGGTTGTTTTCCATTAAAGCTCATAAATAGTTTTTAAATCACTTTTTAAACAAGTTTTGAAGTTTCTACCATGAGTAGAAAAGCAACCTCATGTCAGATGGATAATGAATGCTAACATATGGATATTTGAAAAGTGTTAAGAAGTAATCCAGTCAGTTTTCATCCAGGTCGGTTTTATTTTAGAAGAAAAATACTGAACACAAAACTTTGGCTGTTTCAGTCCAGCATTTATCCACCTCTCACTTTCTGACCACTAACATGTTATTAGTAAAGCAGGATTAATATTCCATCCGTCTACATTTCAATCTTTGCTTAATCATGTATTACAGACAAACCTGATATTATTATTTCTATGTTTATGCATTATGGTACAGCAAGAACTCAGATTCCAGTAATTAGTTTCATGAGACGTGACTCAAGGTCTGATGTTACATTCCTGACACGTTAGCTTCCCATTCCTGTGCAGAAACAGCAGCGGTAGAACCAGACTGCTTGGCAAACACAACCAGAACCCGGTTAGAAAGATTTCACAACGCTTTTCTGCTCTGTGGTTTGGATGCAGAACGGCCATGGATGCGCTGTGCCCAGAAAACCTCAGCAGCAGCGTGGCGGTGATGGCCAGGATGGTGTGGAACGCCCTCCATTTGGTCTGATCCGTCTTCATTCCTGAGCAGATCAGGACACAGAAGACAGACAGGCTGCAGAAACACACAGTCATGATGACGAAGGCAAAGATGGAGAAGTACACATTGGTGGGGAATTGTGGGTAAAACACGGGAACAAAAGCAAACATCCCGGAGCTCAGCAGGAAGCTAACAGCAATGCAGACGTTCCTGACTCTGGTTCCCTGTGACGTCTTCAGCTTCATGTAGATGATGGGGTGAACCACAGCCAGATAGCGCTCCACGCAGGTCAGACAGTGAATCACACTCTGTACAGGCGCACTAAAGGAGACAAAGTAATAACCAAACACCATGACGGCGGTTCTGCAGGTTCCAACGCCACAACTGAAAGATAAAAACCCAAAACAAGAGAGGCTCTCTGTCGCAGCCATCCAGTAGGTGAAGACGTCCGTGTGGCTGTTCAGACCTGCAGCCGGCCTGTTGGAGCGCCATCTCTGGAAACCCATCCAGAGGATGAAGAGGTACAGAGGGAGGAGGAGGAGGAGGTTGGTGAGGGTGTAGCAGTAGTAATGGATGAGATGGTTGATGTCGCTGAAGCAGGAGAAGGTGACAGGATGGAGGGAGGCGTTAAAGGAGCAGAAGAAGCTGGAGGAGGAGTTGGTCCGCATGGCACCCTGGAGATAAAACAATAACAGACCAGTTTTATTGAGCCTTCGCTCGTGACGTCACGCTCTCCAGAACTCCGCCCACTCCGCCATGACGGACGTCAAAACAACCGGTGGCAACTTTAAAGCTCGTCTGAAAACAGACAGTGTGACATCGCTTTCATTCAGTAGAAAAGGTCGTAAGATGCTGCGCAGTGAACAGCCAAAAACAGACAGGATGAAAACCAAACTGGTCATTTTATTTTATAAGTTTTATTGTGGAGAGATGCGGACGGCAGCCGTCAGTCATTATGACGTCACCTCGGCGTAAACGTGGATTAGCAGCGAACACTTTTTACAAGGAAAGATTAATGTTCATAAATTAATGTTAAGTATGAAGATGATCTCCAATATCGCATATGGAGAAGGTACGCTGCGTCTAACTGTTGGTAACCATGGAGACAGTGCCGCACCACCATATAGCCTAGCAACCATTGGTAACCATGGAGACAGTGTTGCACTGTCTCCATGGTGACAGTGCACTGGACTGAACTGTTGCTGCTCAGTTCAGTCCAGTGATTCAAAGGTTTATCCATACATGTAGCCTAGCATGTATGGATAAAACTGGTTAGCATCTCGTCTGTTGTTTGGTTTTAATGCTGCTCGGGTTTAAACTCTGTTTATGACATATTAATATAAATCATGAATTCAGGCAAAGTCTGTAATTTGATCAACACGTCAGGAGGGAGGAGGTTCCGGTTCTAAGGAGGTTCCGGTTCTAAGGAGGTTCCGGTTCTAAGCTAGCTGTTTCTAACTTTTATAAATCCCGGCCTCTGATTTCTCACAGACAAATTATCTCGACTCCGACACAAAAAATCATTAATAAACTGAAAAAAACAACTTAGGAAACCAATTTGAGTCGCTCTGGTTCAACAGTAGGGATAGGGGTTAGGGGTCAGGGGTTAGGGTAGGGTTAGGGTTAGGTTTAGGATGGGGTTAGGGTTCCTCACTTCCATCATGGTGCCTCCAGTGATTCAAAGGGTCAATATTTTTAAAATGCGGTTTGGCAGGAGGAACAGAAAACTCTGTAATTTTCAAAGAAAAGTCCTTCTACACATTATATAAATATATGAATTAAACAGACTGACCAGTGTTTGATCTGTTGCTGCTCAGTTCAGTCGGTTGAATAAGATGTTTCAGTTCTTCAGCAGGTTTTAACTGAAGGGAGGGAAACCAACAAACTGACAGCTTATTTGCATGATGCAAACGTTGTGATTTATTGTAACTTTTCTATGTATGATTGTTTTTTCCCAGGAATCATAACAAGTCCTGGTGAGTTATGAACTTGATTCTGGGTTTATTTCATATCAACCTGTCAGGATGTTTGTTCATATGAAGCTGTAAAAAACAGCTTTAAATATGACATGAAAAGTGACGAAAGCTTCATAAAGAATTACTTTCACAGTTTTTAGGTTCATCTTTACATTTACATCTTTGCAATAAAGTCACAACAAAACATTTATTACAGAAGTTATTATTACTAACTTTTCATATTTTTTTGCTTTGATAAACCAGATTAAGATGTTCAGTTTCATCAGTTCTGCAGAGCATAATATTCTGAAGATTAAGTGAGTCTGAAAGGATTTTAATCCAACACTGAGTAAAGTTGAAGCTGGTATCAGTAGTAACTGTCTGATACCGATGCTATGTGCAAACATTTAATTTGCCTGATAACGCTAAAAAGTGTTGCAATTCAAAAGAACAAGCATCACTCTAATGTGATCAGTACGTTGAGCTAACAGCCTCATTTACTACAGCTAGGCTACTTTAGCAACAGCAGAAAATCATAACAAAATATGTCAACAAAACTTTAGATTTTGGCTAAATGTGTCTCTTTTTAAGTTCTTGTTTGGTTATTTATTTGAGAATCGATCTGGTATCTGAAGTACTGATATTTCAGTACCAATCCGGACCTCCCTACGGTCCATTCTTCCAGCTCCTCCTGAAACATGGCAGCAGAGGTAGAACCAAACTGCTGGGCACCGTCAGCCACAGCCCTGAATCCATAAACATGCACAGTTGTTCTGGATCCGTTGAAATCACATCACTGAGGCCGAAAGACACAAGATATCCAACTATTCTCAACAGCAGGGTCACAGTTATGGCCAGTATCATGTTGAAGGCCCGGAGCTTTGACTGGTCCACTCGCTCCGTCGGCCTGGGCGCCTCAGAAAGCGGAGCACGGCCAGGCAGCAGAGCGTGGTGATGAGGAAGCATCACCACGCTTCCTCATCAGCGTGGGGCAGCAGAGGAGCGGTGGGGAAGTCAGGCAGGTACAGCTTCAGTAAACCCAACCACCCGAAGCACAGCAGCCAGACGGACGCCGTGCTGATGTTCCTGACTCCGACTTTGACGGATTCGCTCCACTGGATGTACTTGACTGTCAGGGTTAACACCTATTAAAACACAGATTAAACAAACACTGGATGTACTTGACGGCATGAACGATGGCCAGGTAGCGCTCCACACAGGTCAGGACATGGAAGGAGCTCTGGCTGGGAAAAATGATGCCGAACAGAAACACCCCTAACAGGACCACCGCCTCATTCTCCATGTCGATTCCCACAACATAAACCACGGAGCCCAGAACGCCAGCAACCTCCACCGCCACCATCTGGAAGGTGAAGAAGTCGGAGTGGCCTGATGGCGCCAGGCGCTGACGCCTCCACTGCTGGAAACCCAAGAAGAGGACGAAGGCGTAGAGCGGGAGGAAGGAAACGTTGATGAAGGCGTGGTAGATGGCCATGCGCTCAGGAGAGTTCAGGCACACAACGTGGAAATCCTCAGCGGAGGAGTTGGAGGAGGCGAAGAGCCGAGGAACCACTGAGTGGAACGATGACGAGGTGATGGACATCGTCTCTGGAGGAAAACATGGAAGGATTTAGTTCACTGCTGGGAAATATCAAAGTGTTTGGTATTTAAACCAAATTCTTCCCTGCACAACTTTTATAATTTTATAAGTTTCTAATTGTTTACAAACCCAGAAGATTCCTTTGAGTCATAAAATAGTTTTAATCAGAAACATGTTTATGACGAAGATGCATCAAAATCCAGAATATAAGGATCATGCTAAAGAGGAAATAATAAAATTAAGAGAAAAAAGACATTTTGGGCTGCACAGTGGTGCAGTTGGTAGCACTGTTGCCTTGCAGCAAGAAGGTTCTGGGTTCGATTCCCGGCCCGGGGTCTTTCTGNTTCTCCGGCTTCCTCCCACAGTCCAAAAACATGACTGTCAGGTTAATTGGTCTTTCCAAATTCTCCCTAGGTGTGTGTGTGCATGGTTGTTTGTCCTGTTTGTTTCTGTGTTGCCCTGCGACAGACTGGCGACCTGTCCAGGTGACCCCGCCTCTCACCTGGAACGTAGCTGGAGAGACAGCAGCAACTCCCGACCCCATTAGGGACAAGGGGGAAGGAAAATGGATGGATGGAAGACATTTTATCAGAATAAAGTCAATATTTTGATGATAAATTCAAATATTACAAGAACAAAGTCGTACAAGAATATTGTAATATTACCAGAATAAAATCAGAATATTAACAGAATAAGGTTGAAATATTACTATAATAAGATCACAAAATTTGAGAATAAAGTCATTATATAATGAGAATAAAGTTGTAATATTTTCCTTATTCTTGTAACATTATGACTTTATTCTTGTACGATTTTATTCTGGTGACTTTATTTTTATCATCTTAGCATGGCTCTAATAATAAACAGCTCTAACTGTAAAAGGAGTCTGGACTGGTCGGGTTTATTAATATTTAACATTTTCCATCCTCATAATAAAGCAGCAGATTAATACATAAATACTTCATGCAGCTCAGTTCATCCACAATTTTAATCAAATTTACTTCAATTCTGATCCATTCAGACAAAACAAAGTCAGTTCAGTTTAATCCAATAATCGTCATTGGTTATGTCATTTAAAGTCAGTAGAAACATCTGGAACATTTGAACGTTTTTACCATAGAAATGAAAAAAAACACAGCAGAAAATGTCGTCTCTCACCAGCAGCGTTTCCTCCAAACAGATGAAGCTTTAGATGGTGTTACTGGCGTCTGGTTGTTTAATACATAAATGTTATTTGCATGTTAGAAAATGACTGATCATCCACCATTTAAAATCCACTGGTTATGACTTTGTGTTTCAAAATGGCCGCTCCTCTCATCAGCAGTAAGCCGAAATGGAAACATGTTTATTTCATAAAACCCAGATTAAGACCGGATTCTTGGCCACCAAATAGTTTCAGGACAAAACAAAAATCATGCAGGAGCAAAACTAAAGACATGAATCTTGTGGAGATTTCTCACCTTATCAGAAATCTGGCATAAAACTCCTAAAATATCCAGATAATTATGCATCTAGAAAAAGACTAAATCTGATGACTGGATGTTTCTGGAGAACTGAAGTCCAAAGACGATTCTCTCATCAGCTTCCAGCTGCTCTAGATATGAACTCACAACAAAGAATCTGGTCATTACTAGATCCATTCATCTATTTTCATTGTTAAAGTTGGATCTTGTCATTTTTAGAAAATAAATGATAAATATTATTGTCTTTAGGCCTGCAGTGCATAATATTCTGATGATTTAAGTAATAAATCCTGAGCTTTAAGCTTCTGGTATCCAGGCACAACTATGTATGTTTTTCTCCAAATAAACATCAGTTTATATTATTTATCATCGGTTATGTAACCGTCAGCCTGCAGGTGATTTACCAGAGAATTATCCACCAGGTGCCACATAAAGCAGAAACAAGCTGCCGTTTTTATTCATTTGTTTAATGAATGAATTAATCAAATGAAGCAGCTCCGGTTTGCATGCAGAGTTTGTGAATTAATTGTTCTGTGAGTTTTGTTTGCTCATTGTTCATTTCATTTTCATAAGTTTCTTTAAAAACAAATGGACTTTAACTTTACATTAAATAGCTTCAGTTGCATTTCGAGGTTTTTTTTTAAATGTATGAAGCTGTTTTAAAAAAACAAGATGATTTTCTTTTTATGTGACAGATCAACGCAGAGTAACACGTCACTGGAAAGTTGGACGAAATGAGTGCATGCCTTTTTTAAAACTGCTAATAAAAAGTATTAGTAAAAAAGTATTAGTATTGGAAAGTATTGTGTCATGTTGCAATGTGCACATTTCGCCAGAAGATGGCACTGTGGTTTTAAATCAAAAAATTTTTCAAGCTTAACTGTAATTTTTCTCTTTTATAGTTGTGATTAAAATGGATCAGTCTGAAAAATGTGACTTTTTCTATAACTTATGGATATAAAGAGTGTTATCTATGGAAGATTGGAGGAAAAATGAGGAAAAGCATCACAGCCAAGTCAAAACTCCTGATTCTTCTTACAAGCTATTGATACTGCAGCACAGCTGGATGCAGCAGACAGTTAGAAAATTACACCAATATCTTTTTTTAATTATTATCATTAATTGTTTTTAATAGAGCACAAAACAGAATTCCACATCTTCTCGTGTACAGGTTGTGTTAACACTGCAGTGCAACTATTTCTGACAGGAAGTTAGAAAAGTGAAATGAAACTTTATTAGGGACAAACAACTACTACAAATCAAAGTGGAAAATAATGCAGCATTTGTTTAGATTAAACAAGAAGCAAAGCATTTACTAATTAAAACAAACTCATTTAATTCACCAAACTACCGTTAGAAAACCTTTTCCTGTGTCGTCGTTCTGCTGGTTTGTGTTTTCTCATCACTAATATAAGGCTGACATTGACTCATTGTTTAAAAAAAACAGTGATAAGGTGTCTTTTTTCATAGTAGAAGCTGATGATAGCACTGTTGCGCAACTAAGTCTGATACGAAGTTAGAAAAGTAAAAGCTGGCACCCTGAACATTTCGTAACAATGCTCTAGTTTACACAGCTGGTTAGTTTTCCCGCTCTGTGCAGAAACAGGAGAGGCAGAACCAGACTGCTGGGAAACATCAGGAAGATTCCCGAATCCAGGAATCCACACAACCCGCTGGGATCCAGAGAGACCACGTGTTTTAACCCAAAACCCACCAGGAGCCCAGCAAATCTCAACACCAGAGTGACGGTTATGACCAAGATCATGTAAAAAGCTCTCTGTTTGGTTTGGTCAACCTGTCTTCTTTGATCGCCCGCCTCCGCTGACTCTGGGTGAGTTAGAACCCAGAGAACAGAAGAGCAGAAGAAAACCATCACACTGATGGTGAGAACTAAAAAAATGAAAAAAGGAACAGCGGGAAAGCCTGGCAAGTACAGCTGTATCACCCCCGCCCATCCAAAGCACAGCAGCCAAACCCAAACGCCGCTGATGACTCTGACTTTGACCCTGTGGGTTTCCTTATTGCGCATGTAGGCGATGGGGTGAACAATGGCGAGGTAGCGGTCAGCGCAGGTCAGCACGTGTAAAAATGTTTGTCCAGGTAAAATCATAGAGAATAAATACACACCCAAAAAGGGCAGAATCTGACTTTCACTATAAAAGCTGGATGTGAAAAAGACGGATCCAATAACGCAAATGACCTCTAGGATCATCATGTTGAGGGTGAAGAAGTCGGAGGGGCTCATCGTCGCCCCGGCAGCGTGCTGATGTCTCCACCGCTGGACCCCCATGTGGAGAACGAAGACATAGAGAGGGAGGAGGAGGAGAGTGTTGATGATGCAGTACACCAGGAATATCACCCTCCTGGCCACCGAATGCTGACAGGTCAAGAAAAAGGGAAGATCAGAGGAGTTGGAGGTTGAGGAAACAGGAAGGACAACAAGAGACAGCGAAGAGTTGACAGACATGGCCTGGAAAAAAGAGCAAAAACAGTTAAACCATCGCTAATTAATTCTCCTCTTATGTCTGTAACATATCATTTGCAGATGATAATTTGATTTCCACCAGTGTTGCATAAAATTACATTAATTTCCACTCAACAATCTGTCTCCTCAAAAATATACATAATCAACTAATAAATCTCAAAGTTTAGTCATTTTTGTAAATATTAATTGTTATTGACAGAATGAGGCTTATTATCATGTAATACAGGAAGGAATGACAGGAATACAGAATGGAAATGCTTCTTTTTTCAGCCCAGAATCACAAGTTTTGCCACACAAAAGCCCGTCTACAACAGAATAGATGGAAAAACGGAACAAAGACGTTGCAATGGCCCAGTCAAAGTCCATATCTGAAATGTTTTCATGATTCCTTGTCAGACCAAAGGAGACATTTGTCTTTGTGCAGAACCAAATGTCTGCAAACCTCAGTGAACTGAAGAAAAAAAAAGAGTTGGCTGTAATTCAAATATACAGTAATAAAAAAAGTCAAATATCATGAGTTGTTGTGATAACTGGAATATTAACGTTGAGCAATTTGGACTTCAGATAAAAAGATTCCTGCAGTCATTTAAGCAAAACCTGTTCTGAAAACTAAGACAAATAAATGAACTGAAATAGATCCCTCTGTTTTGATCACTAAAACATGTCAAATAACTAATCAAATCCATAAATAATTCAGGATATTCTAGACAAAATGATTCTCAATTTTGTATGAAAAAGTAATATAAATGTAGCTGTTAATTTGGATCCTACCTGCATGTATCGTCTTTCTGGTTCTGACTGTCAGAGAATTGGACAATGACTCCACATATATTCGGACTTAAACCAGCAAACCAAACCGATCAAATGTTTCATGTAACTTAATCCCAGTGTTGCAGTCATTAGTGTTCTCAGCTGTCCTTTAGTTTGAAATGGAGACGTAAAAGCGTCTGATGTTTCTCGTTGTAAACCCGGCATGTATGCAAAGACAGCAAATGAAGCTGTGGTGTAGCATGGCATGTCAATACAAACACAATCTAAAGAATCTACAGGACAACAAATACAAGGATGGAAAAACTACAAACTGAATGTGAACAAAATGTTTTCTTGTTGTCACAAAAACTCTAAAACGAAACATAACTACAGCAGTTTAAGAGCTCTAACTGTCTTAGGACTAAATATGTGAGAAGTGGATGTTTAATATTGATGATATTACAAATATAAAAGCATTTATTGTTGCACTTTAATAATAATAATAAAAAGATAGAAGTACAAAAATAACTAAACATCAGAACTAAGAAGGTTTTTGATTTGGTTTAGTTTCATATTCCAAACTAAATGTAAAAATTAGGTAAATAAAAATAAATACTGCAACATAGAAATAACTGGAATACTTAAATATTGAAATTACAACTTTTAAGAGATAAATAAATAAACTTAATTAGCTAAATTTTTATAATATTAAAGAATGGAAGAAAGAGAAAATTACAGCATATTAATAATTATGATTGTAATATGATTTCTAATTAAATGAATACAAATAAAGTTGGGCATTTTCAAATAGATAAACGAGGTAAAGGAATTAAAAAATTTATTTATTTTGTATTTTAGCAAATATAAATAATTAACTTAAAATGAAACAGTAGAAGAATAGTAATAATTATATGTTTTGTGATAATATAATGAATGAAAGTCTCTCTGCTTGGAGGGTTTAAGTGTATAATCATTAGCTGTTGTGAAAAATCTATTTTCTCCTGATAAAAAGCTCAGAATTATTGAAATAACATGAATCTACTGGAGAGCGGAACCTTCGTGGTGCGTTTCCAATGGGACTGTTTTTGTTGATGCACCAGCGCACCTTGAACTCGCAGTGAGGCAGAAGTTTGGACTTTTCTCCTCTGATTTCCCGTCTCATGCTAAGCTAGCTTGTTTTCTGGAGCATGTCTGGGCTTCCTCGGTTCCTCCGCTTTTCGCCCTCAAACTGGGAGCGGATATGGCGCAGAGGAAGCGCAGAGAAGTGCGTCAGTTTGTCTTCCAGAACCAACTTTCCGCGCCGCGGTGCAGCCCACCCGGGCGGCAGGGGCGGGTCCAGGTGGTACAGCAGCTGCAGACCGGTCCGGATCGGCTGCGCCTCCGGGTTCTGGGGGGACACGGCCACGTCGGGTAAGAACTGGCGGAGGGTTCGGTGCCGCGGAACCGCTGAGCTGCGGGGCATTTCCGGTTGATTTATAAACAACAACCTGCTTTCTACTGGGCTCACAGAGATCCAGAATAGCGGGTTCTGTAAGGATGCTTTCTGGTTTTATGATGCTTTACATAAATATTCACACCCTTAAACACCGTGGTTTACTGGGATTTTATGAGACAAACTAATTTACTTTGACTAGGCCACCATACTGTAGCTTCCCATCAGCTCTGCTTTCCGGTAAAGGGTGCAATTTGTTTTCCTCCAGGTAAAGTCAGGCTAACGGATTCTCCCACCTGACCTCTGGATCTCTGCTTTTGGCTTCTGACCTCTTGTTGCCATGGCAACAGAGGCTTTGAGCCTGACACACTTACCAGCCTTCAAACAGCTCCTTTTTTCACGTCTTGGTCCTGTGACAGCATTTTAATAAACACACGGCCGGAGCCAGAACGTCCAGTGGTTCTGCTCATCTGGACCCGCTGATCGGTCTCTGGTTCTGGTTCTGTTTTCAGCCCCTCAGCTGATCTACGGCGGGAAGCTGGACTTCCTGGTGTTCGACTACCTCAGTGAGATCACCATGTCTCTGCTCACCGCCGCCAGGACCAAGACGCCTGTGAGTCACCTGTTCAACACTCACCTGTTCAACACTCACCTGTTCAACACTCACCTGTTCAACACTCATCTGACTCTGTACAGCAAACCAGACAAACACCAAATATTAGTCTTATTATTAATAATATTAATGACGTTTGTATTTTCATACATTTCTAAATGTTGACACTATAGATTTAATTAAAATGTATTCATTTCAGTATCTGTTTTTTTATTTTTCCGGAACAGTTCTTACATTTTTTTATTTATTTCATTTTGTTTATAATTTCTGTATTATAATTTCTTGTTTTTATCTATATAGTTTATTTCTTTACTTTATGGTAATTATTTTTTTCTTTATCATTAATGTTTTTTTCCTTTTTAGTAGTTTCAGTAATTACAATAATCATTTTTTTTTTTCAAATAATGTAATCTATGAGATATCCAGTCTATTTCAGCCATGAAAGCAAAATTAAAATCCTGACATAAAGTCAAAATTTCAACTTTCAGTCATAATTTTGAGATTAAAAGGTCATAATTTAGATTTTGAGATTAAAAGTCAATTTCAACTTTCAAAGTTATAAGTTTGAGATCCAGTCACAGTAATGAGAGTCAGTTATTTGATTGAAAGTCATCATTTTGAAATTATAATTAATAATTAAATTCAGTCATAATGTAAAAATTTAAATTCATAATTTAGATTTTGTACTTCATAATTATGACTTTTATTGCCACTTCAAAACTTTAAATTATAACTTCCTGTGGGGCTTTTATTTGTTTTTCATGGCAGTGATGAGTTTCTATACTGATCTGTGTAAAAACAGTTTTTATCCGTCAATCAACAGATGGAACATGACTTTCGTCTGCAGTTGCAGCTCGGCGCCTGCAGGTGGTGCTCTTATCCCTGCTTTAAAGCTCGTTCTCTCCTTCCTGCAGAACCTGGGTTACGCTCCGGACTTCGTCCAGGTGGCTCTGGCTCCGTTCATCAACGACATCCACAGGAAAGGTGAGTCCGTCACCCAGCAGCGACAGCCGGCCTCCGTCTCCATGACGACGGCCAACGCAGGCCTCTCTGCTCGTCAGGTATCCGTGTCGTCAGCAACGCGGGCGGAGTGAACCCGCTGGCCTGCGCTGAGGCCATACAGGAAGTCATCAGAAAGGCGGGGCTGGACCTCAAGGTCGCCGTGGTGACCGGTGATGACCTCATGCCCAGCGTATGACCCCTCCTCTGATCTGACTGCATGTCCTGAGAGTTTTGGTAAGTTGATCTGAGCTGATCTCCTCTGGTTTCCTGCAGAGGAGCCTCCTGACTGAAGTAAAGATGGGCGGCGGCAGGCGGCCGCTGCCTAAAACGCTGCACAGCATGAACGCCTACCTGGGGTACGAACATGTAAATATAGATATAAAGACGAACTGATATGTTAACGCAAGAAAAACTTTACTTCAGTTTATTAATGTATTTTATTTATAGAAGATATTATTTTTGAATAGAAAGCACAAAACAAACCTGATATAATTTTTGAATCATAAATACCTTAAATTTATCGTAAATATCCTCATACGATTCCCTTCCTGTGTTCAGGGCCGAGCCGATCCGCCGCTGCCTGGACCTGGGAGCCGACGTCGTGGTAACGGGGCGCTGCGTGGACAGCGCCGTGGCTCTGGGACCGCTCCTGCACACGGTACAACCTGCTGCTGCTGCTGAGGGCCTTAAACCTACAGAGAGAGGATTTAGGAAGCACAGAAAGCAACTAAAGAAACCCTGCATCATGAAAACCGCATGCAGAAAGATCCCTGGTCGGGATTTGAACCCAGGACCTGCTTGCTGCTAGGCAACAATGCTAACAACTCCAGGTTTCCAGCATTAAACTCGTGTTTCTTTAATTAATACATCTCATAACTCAAAATACGCCAGCATAGCACATCATAGCTGCAGTATATCGTAGCATAGCATGTCGTAGCATTTAATGCAGTAGCACAACACATAGTAGCATTCTGTGGTAAAACATGTTGTAGCATAGCACATTGTAGCATATCATGCTGTAGCCTTGCTGACAGCATCATAGCCTACTGTAGTACATTGTAGCGTAGCATGCTATAGCATACTGTAGTACATTGTAGGGTAGCATGCTATAGCATACTGTAGTACATTGTAGCCTAGCAAGCTATAGCATACTGTAGTACATTGTAGCGTAGCATGCTCTAGCATACCACAGCACTTTAGAGCATGCTAAGTAGGATATTATAGCATAGCATGTGTAGCCTATCACTCTGTAGCTTAGCATAGCACATCATAACATCAGTGCATAGGTGAACATATTACATAGTATTTAGAAAATATTTTATTTATTTTTGTAACCGAGTATAGCATAAAACAACATCATGTTCCTAATCACAGCCTAGCATAGTTTAGCATATTGTAGCATAACAAACAAGCACATAATGTAACACAGCATTTTTTAATAAAAATGTAGTTTTTAGAAGATCTCTGGAGGGATTTGAAATCTGACAGAATATTCTATCATATTTGGCCTTTCACTGAAAATTTTAAAAACTGAGAAAAGCTTTTAGTGCTAAGAATGTAGACTTAGATGACTCAGTTGTTTTCCCAAAGTTTGGTTTCAAGTTGCCTCTGAACTATTTGTGGCTAAAGATTTATGTTGATGAAAAAATAGTTTGGTTTCCATCACAGGACATTACAGTTGTTTTAATCTGAATTTTGTTCACATGCGACTTAAAGTCTGTTTCTGTTGCAGTTTGGTTGGAAGAGCGACGATTACGACTTGCTTGCAGCAGGAAGGTAAAAAAACACAAACACTAAAAAACCCAGCAGAATTTAAAAATAAATATGTATTCTTTCTAAATAAGTTTTTATTTATTGCTGTGTGAATGCAGGTGTTTTGTTTTTGTAGAGCTCAGAGCACCGAACAAATAAGATCAGATCAAAAATAATCTTAGTCTAACACAAATGTTGCGTAATTTTTTACTTCATGTGGAAATTTTAACTCATTAGACTGGTGGAAAAATTAAGAAAAAACAATTGAAATGTGAATAAAAACATAAAATAAATGCTGAACCACAGAAAGCTTCCTTCAGAATGTGTTTGAAGCTCTCATCGTCGTCGTCGTTGTTTGTGTTTCAGCCTCGCAGGTCATCTGATTGAGTGTGGAGCTCAGAGCACTGGAGGGATCTTCACCGACTGGCACCAAGTTCCCGACTGGTGAGTTTCAACTGATTATTTATAAAAAATCTGATTTTCATTCATCCATCTCCAAAGTTTACTCTGCCCTCAACCCTCAGACCTGAACTACAAACTTTAACAGGTCGATATGTTAGCTCCTGCCACCTGTCTGCATCTGGAAGGACTATTTAGTCAACCAAATCATTTCTCGAGATTTCTCCTTTTGTGAGAATAAAAAGGTCACTAACAGTTAGTACTAGTGCAATTTACTCTCTGAGTAAAGTTGAGAACCTGCTGGGTTGTTTACGTGTCGTTTGACTTTAATTAGCTGCTATAGTTCCTGTAAATCGTCATTAATCTGATTAGCTTTTAGCCTGACTCATTGTAATAGTTAGCTTGTCTCTTTTAATCTGTTAGCCTAGCTTGCTTTAGAGAACTCAACCCTGTTTTCATTCAAATAATAACGGTGTTTTGAGGGATTCCAGAGTAACGTTTGGCCGTTTGGTCACAGCTGCTCTCTGCTCCGCTCTCAGGGACAACATGGGCTTCCCGGTGGTTGAATGTTCCTCCGACGGATCCTTCGTTCTCTCCAAGCCTCCAAACACCGGCGGCCTGGTGTCCTTTGGAACCGTCGCCGAGCAGCTGGTGTACGAGATCGGCGACCCGCAGAGATACCTGCTGCCCGACGTCATCTGTGATTTCAGCCAGGTGGCGATCCAGGAACTACCCGGTACCCACACACACACCCACACACACACACACACAGTCCTGAGGACATGACCACAGTTTGAACTGCTGACTGTTTTCATAACCCTGAAAATCTCCTAAACAAATGCATCTGGAGCTTCGTTTGGCCCCCTGACTGAACCCTTCACCCTCCTCTGAACCTCCATTAAACTCTCTATCAGCTATCAGTCACAGATTTTCCTTTTATAAACCTAAACATGGATCCATCAGCCCTGGCCTGAACCTTTGGGCAGCAGCGTCTAACCTTCCCTTGAACCCCAGAAACCTTCTGCTGAGCTCCTCCTCGCTGATAAAACGCCTCATTTTCTGCCTGTTGGTCATTAATTCAGGACTTTCTTGATTGATAGAGAGAAACTTCACTACTGTTGCCAGATTTCTGAAATTCCACCTTCAGGTCTCCCTCCCTCTGCTCAGCCTGAGTAAATAAGAGCTGTGTGTGCATTTTGGTTTCAGTACATCCAGAATATTTCACACATGTATGTCAATGACCCCGTTATATCTCGGTGAGCAAAGACGAGAGTCAGCAGATGAAAAACATGTTTTCCTTAAGAAATGTCCTGAAAGCTCAAAAGTCACAGAGAAATCTTCATTTCATGCCTGTAAATCAAAGTGGAGCAGTGTTTCTTTTTCAGGCTCAGGACCATTTGCCTCTTTAACAAATTTGAAATTGGCCCAGAAATAACACAACATCCTAATATCTATAACCTGAAATGAAAATATTAGCCTGTTAGCTGTTGCTTTTGTTCCTCCTCATGTGAAACATGGTGTTGTTTTGTAAACAAGTCAACTCAGGACGTTTTACGTTATTTACAGATTCTGAAAATAACTTTCCAATCATTGAAAACACATAGAAACCAAAAATGTTCTTTGCTACAAGTGTTTTAGGGCTGTTTGTAATTTAGAATATGAGTTGCTTTGGAAAAAACAAACATTTTCTTTCTGTCAATTGCAATATAATTTTGTTTTAGGCGTTAAGATGCAGTTAGTCAGCGTGGGGCACAGCGCTGCTCACATTCAGCATTCAGCTGCATGCTTTGTATTTTAATAATGTTCAAAAACAAAAGTTCTGCAACTCACCCTGAGAAACTTTCAGCCAGTTTCTTCAGATTTTCTCCCTCGTCTTATTTATTCATCCGTTATTATTAACACAATACTTTGAAAAGCTAAGTGTAGCATTGCACTTTGAGCTCACGTTACAGCAAATAAACAGTTGTTTACATGCAGTATATTGGGACCATTCGGGGCGCATGCGGACCACCGCTGGTCCAGGGACCGTAGTTTGAGAAACACTGATCTAGAATAATAAAAGGTGGAAGGATTTCCCTACAGACGATGTCAACAAGGCATTGGAATCATTATTTAGTCATAAAGACCAGAAAAGACCACAGACTAGAAGGTAGAGGCACTAAAGCACTAATCATAAACATTAGCTAAGCTAATGCTAAAGCGCTAGCTTCAGTTCAAACAATCCTCAAGCACCAAATTCATTCAGTGTTTCTAACATGTAAAGTTTTCACTTCACAATGATGCAATCCTCTGTGTTGCTTGATTAAATCAAATTCTAATAATAATAATCCAGAAGTTTGGCAAGAAAAACTAAATGATGCCTAAACTATCTGTACATCTTTTCCTCTGAAAAACCAAACCGTCAGAATGAGCCGTTAATGTTTGAGCAGTGATGGGAACTTCCAGCTGCTGCTGGAAAATGTAAATATTTCAGTCTGATTGGACCTCGTTGAGCTCTCCGAGCCGTTTGACCGCTAGCCGACCCGACTCAGTTTATCTCTGGACATTAACGAGGCGGGTCGGGGAACCGAAGACGGGTCAGTCTGCCGCTCCGTTCAAACCGCGGTGAACAAAATGCTGCGTGCCGTTCTGAGGCTGCGGGAGGAAACCGGGTTCCTGCGCTCCGGAGATCCATACGGTTCAGATACGAAGAAATCAGAGGACACAGAATAAATCATTTAAATGAGTTTATTAAAAATGTTAAATAATTGCAAAATAATAAACAAAAATATAAAAAGTGTTTAGAAAATAAAATAAATAAAACTATTAATAAGTAGTTTAAATATATCTCTTTCTGTCTCAGTGATGTTGATAAGTCGTGTTTCAGGTGTAGACGGAGGGGCCGTCAGAGTCACCGGCGCCAGAGGTTTGGCCCCCTCCCCTGACTACAAGGTAAATCCGCAGCGTCACCAGCAGAGGGCGCCACCAGGAGGAGGAGGGACTCCATAGCAAAGGGTTAACGGTGATGTCATTGCCGGCGTCCAGGTGTGTGCCACCTACCTGGACGGGTTCAGAGCGACGGCGGTGTGTCCGGTGGGCGGGCCCAGAGCGGCGGAGAAGGCCCGGCGGACCGCGGACAGCGTCATCAAACGGTGCGTGGAGGAGAACCGACCCATTTGGATGATTCCTCTCATTTTGTTCATGTTCTCCGGGTTTTTCAGAACCCGTAAATCATCACTGACTGAGTTTAACGGGTTTGTTCTGTCCGCTCAGAACCAGCAGGATGTTTCGGCAGTTGGGACTGGAGGATTTTAACTCGGTTAATATTCAGATTCTTGGAGCTGAAGACACTTACGGCCCAAACGCTCGCAGACAAGTAAGAAAAACAAAACAGAACCTGACATTCTGCAGGTTCTGGTCCAGTAACGGTTGGTGTTGGTGTTGGATTCGACCATTACTTTAAATTTTTATCATTTTTCTCTTTCCACCAAAAGCTGGATGATAAAAGTCTTCAGTCTGGTTATTTGGTTCCAACCAGCTTTTATTTTGAAGGATAACTTTGTCTCCAGAGACTTTATAAGTAATTTTATTTGTTGTTTCTGTTGTTTTGTTTGTTTATTTTAGACATTTAAAATGTCTTCCAGTTCCAGTGTTAAATCCTCATTAGATTTTAAAGTTTATTAATCTTTCATTATTATGACCATTACCTTAAAATAGTCTCAAAACAACAGTATTATTAAGTTTATTCACCTTAAGGAATGCGTTCTTGCATCATTATGTGATTATTACATTATCGTTTACCACATCCAGCAACTCTTGTTTTCGTGACAGGCCTGTTTCTACCAACATATCTTTTACATAATTGATCTAAAAGATTAATCTGTTCTTTGCTGCGTCGTTCCTCTGTCTGCGACTCGGTGTTGGACCAACTGGGTCAGGGTCAGAGCTAAGCCTGTTTCAAGCCTCTGAACTCCCTCTGTGTGTCTCTTGTTCTCCATTCGCCACAGACGCTGCTGTGAACCTCGGCTGCCCTACATGGAGCCTCCTGTAGAGGCCGGGGTCGGAGCGGCGCCAGCCTGCAGCGGTTCAACCTGACTCTGGTCTGTCTGTGTTCAGGACTGCAGAGAGGCCGTGATCTGGATGGCCGTCCACCACCAGCAGAGGAAAGCTCTGGAGATCTTCTCCAGGGAGGTGGCTCCCGCAGGAACAGGCATGGGTACGAAAACCGCTCCGAACACAGAGGCTCCCTCTGCAACTACAGGCAGAGCAGCTGCATCTAAACAGCAAATATTACAGAGTTTTTATTCTGGTTTCTGCTGCAAATGTCTTAGTACATCGTAAATAAGACAGAACGTTTGTTTTAAGTCAATAATTCCTTAATAATGATGAAGAAAAACTAGATTATTTCCCTTGTAACTTTGGAGAACATGTCTCAGTATAAGTTAAACAATCTGCCAGTGGATCTAGTTTTTTTATATCAATATTAAGGAATTATAGACTTTAAACAAACTTGTATATCTTGCAGAGAAGCTGCTTGTGAGTTTTTTTCTTAAAGGGACATTTTATAGCACAACCTAACTATGTGAACTTCAGTTGTTATAAAAAGTGTTACATCTGTACCAAATATGCCTTTAAATCAATTTAGCTTTGTGATTTAATGCCTTGAAATTGGGCCTCTGTCTCTTTAAAAGCTCCTGTTGCCCAGCCTTTATTAAGACTTTAACAATGTTTTAATCAATGTTTCACTGAGAAGTTGCTCCTATGATGAGCTCAGCAGTTCCACCAGGTGTTTGCTAATTGCTGCTGCTAGTCTGAAGGAGCACAGAGTGGGAGCTGCTCTGTGAGACAGAAGTTTTATGTCAAATCCACATGAATTAAGTGACAGAAACTAATTTTCTCACTGCATTTTTGATTCATTTTGTCCAGCTGTCGACTGTCAGAGTCTGTATTGTGTAGTTGGTGCTATTAATCAGTTTTCAGTTACCGTATTTTACAGACTATCAGTCGCAGTTTTTTTCATAGTTTGGCCGGGAGTATGACTTATACTCCGGAGCGACTTATGTGTGAAATTATTATCACATTATCATATCATATCACGTTATTTTCTCACTAAACCACCAGAGGGCGCTCTAGGCCTGTGTTGATAATGTGTGTGGTAGAAGCTAGCTCCGGAGTTAGCAGAGTTGTTTACAAGCGACAGATGAAGATTTAGTGATTTGGAGCGATGGTTTGGTAAACTTGTTAGCATGTTATTTATGCTATAGTTATCTGAATAACTCTTGATATGTTATGCTAACATACCAGGCACGTTCTCAGTTTGTTGTTTATGTGTCATGTAACGTTAGCATACCGTACTAGCCTGATGTTGCCTCTATTCTATTTTTATTGCCTTTCAGGATGACATGTCTGTTCTTGGTGTTGGATTTTATCAAATAAATTTCCCCCAAAAATGCGACTTACAGTGCGGAAAATACGGTAATTAAATCCAAGTGTATGGAACACAAAATGTCTCTAAAATCACTCTGTCCTTCTAAAATCTTTCAGAAAATCATAAAAGTGCATCGAATTGTATCGTTTGCCAAATATTGTTAGATATATACATGTATATATATCGTATCATGATCAGAATATCGTGTATCGTATTGTGAGATTATTGTATCGCTACACCCCTACTCGGAATAACGTCACAACATGATGCAAACCTGAAAAAAATCATTTTTACGTAACACTGCCCCTTTAATTCAAGTCTACTAAAATATTTGCAACAGAAACTGGACCATAGAGACGGTAAAATTTGATTTAACTGATTATGTGAGGAAAAGACTCATCTTAACTCCAAGCAGATCAGATGGTAATTAGTGACTAGCCTATAGTTTGTGTTTCTGTATCGACTCAACGAAGTGACGTAAAACTGAATCACGTCTCCGTCTGTCCGTCCCGTTGTCATGACGACCCCCCAGCGACGTGGCGGATCCTTTCTCTGAGAAATTATTTGATCGTTGGAGTAAAATCTGATAAAAATCCCTTGCATTCAGATGTGGGTCGATGTTTGTGTCTTTTCTGTGGCGGCTCCATTTCCCCCTGATGTTTCAGTTTGGCTTCCATCACTTCATCTAGTCCAACTCTTCCTCTGGTGTAAAGTTTAGCTGATGGGTTGGGTTTTAATTTGCCTCCTTAAACTCAGACTCATTAAACTGTCATTATGAAAAGCCCTAAATAAAGTTAAAAAGCAGCATCAGAAATCATCATGTTGGCTCCAGGAAGACGAGTTCAGTGAAACGTAGTCGCTCTGTTAAACCTACTGACTTTCCTCTCTACTTATACTCTTAAACTAATCTTTTATTGCAGCAGTTTTATATCCCATGGAGAAAAATTCAGACTTAAATTGGAGTAGAGGAGCGACGTGACGGAGAATCCCATTTGTCTTAAGTGGGGAAGACGGGCTGACCTGCAGTACCAGGTGTTGCCAGCAGAGGCACCACTAACTGTGTCGTCTGTTGTGTAAAAATAAATATTTCTGAAGTGTGAATTACACAATGTTCCTCTGGCCGTCGGTCTCAGACTGTTCGGCTGATTATGTAATGGTGTTTATGAAGCAGCGCGTTTGCATTTATTTATAAAACGTGACCAATAGGAAGGCTCCTCAGCTTCCTTATCGTTAATCTGCAGCAGAGTGGAAACTCCAAAATGTGAACCAAAGTTCACTCAGAAGTTTCTGGATGTTTCTCTGCAGCCGGTGAAGTCACGCTGCCGTTAATTAATCGTCTTTGGTGTTTGGACATCAGTGAGCAGTAAACAGACTGAGGTTTACTGAACTGCCGCCTTCCTCGGCCGACTGCAGATAGCAGAGGTCACGACCTCCGGAGCCGCGTTCGGGTCGGACTTTTTCAACTCGGAGTGAACCCTGCCTGACTCTGGCAGTTCCGACTCTCATCTGATGAGCTGAAATCTTGTTTTCTCTGCTTTTATTGAAAACCCTGCAGCTCCTGGACTCACCGGCATCGTGGGCGGACGACCCAGAGTGTGAGTTATTCTCTGTTTGACATAAAAACCTGAGAGAATCTACGGGTTACAGTCTGTTTCCTGGTTTATACTCACAGGTCTCCAGTCCTGAAACCGCTTTTCTTCTTGCATCCCAAATCCCAGATAAAGGTCAGTTTATCTCTGATGTCAGGAGTTTATGGGAAAACCAAAACAACATGAGGCTGAAGAGTCTCCAAGTTTAATGTGCTCTCACCTGAAGCTCCAACATTCAACAGGTGGACATCCACCTTGCTGGAGAACTGGTAGAGTCACTTGTCGAAGTGGTACCGGACTCACCTGAGCAGGCACAGGATGAAGCTCCTCCCACCTCTGATCTGGATGAAGCTCCTCCCACCTCTGATCAGGATGAAGCTCCTCCCACAGGTGAACAAACGTTTATGTTCTCTCAGTAACTCCCAGTTGGATCTGATGTTCTGCATGTTTCAGATTCATTCCTGCAGCAGCGCTGGATTCATATCAGCCTGTCCAAGCTCAGAGTGATCAGAACCTCTGGTTCTGATTGGTTTATCAGTTTATAGGAAGTTACTGAGGCAGAAAACTACCCGGCAACAAGAACGCCTGGTAGTTTATTTTACTAACAACATTCTGGTCATTTTATCTTGAGGGTTTCTGGTTTTTTAGGTAAAGTTCTTGTAAGACCTTGATAAGATTGAGGTAAAGATCTTAGTAATTACTTTCATTGGCGTGGTTCGTTCTTTTGGACACATTAGCAATCGACCTTGTTTTAATTTTATCACTGGCATTATTATTATTATTATTATTATTATTATTATTATTATCATGAATTGCTTGGTAAAGTTCTTCATGTTTACCCATATTGTTTTATATGGATGATGAAGATAAACGACAGTATTATTGTGTAAAAAATGTATCCGAGTTACGAGTTTAACCTCAACATCAATATCAGTATTGATAACAGTATCAGTTGAATAGACAGTTGATTGATTGTAATTCCAGCTAACTTTAAAAAGCCCTAAAGATATGTTGAAATAATGTTAAAAAATGTAATCAGTAATTAACCAGAATGTCAGACCTGATCTGTTCAGAGACATTCAGGGTTCTGTTTACCTCTGGGAACAGAACAAGTGTTGCTGGTTCTGACCCATTTGCTGTTTTCAGTTGTTTTGTTCTGCAGAACTTCAGACTGTTAAGATGCTGCTCTACTTTACAAAACCAAACAATTAAAACTCTGCAGCACTGACCACCTCTGCATGCAAACTGCAGTCATATTGGTGTTAATATTTTATGCATGCATTAACATACTGGAAGGTAACACAAGTGGGATGCATAAAACATGAAGTAGCTCCAGTTAAAGTCATTATAAAGCACAAACATGCTACTTGAAAACATTACAGGTTTCTAGAGTCTTAATTGACTTCAGATGTCTTTGTGAACTCATTGTTTTTTCACCCATTTCATAGATTCCTGACATTCTTAGAAACTTTTTACGAGCTTTCATGGTTTGTTGAGAGCCTTCAACTTGAACTGAATGGGTGGCATTAGGACAGAGCGGACCACTGGCAGGAAGCAAACAGCTAACAGGCTGAATGTGTGTTTTCCTCTGTTTTACCACAAGTTTCTGGGCCAAACACGCAGGTCTTTCTGGTTCCTTTCAGACCTGCCCAGTGGACCACACACCTACCGGCTGGAGGACCTGGCATACACACGCAGCGGCGACAAAGGAGACTCGGCAAACATCGGTGAGAACTTGTAAACCTCAGCGCTGCATCTGAATGGAGCCATAGATACAGAATGCTAAGAACTCCTCAGACAAGCTTTTAGCGTTCAGCCAGCCACACAGAGAGAGATTTGAAAGGGAAGGGGAGACCACGACTCGTTAAATGGTAGTTAAATTTGATCTTTTAAATGCATCCGTGTTCTGATCAGATTATATCAACCCAGTTTAAACCAGCCTGTGCTGCCAGTATGAAGTACAGCTGTCCCATTCTGCACCAGTATGCCAGTGTTCCTCAGACTACTGGCCTTTTGCACATGATGTCATGCTCTTCAAAACTCCGCCCACTCCGCCATGACGGACATCAAACATCCAGTTCAGCCTAATTTCACTTTATTTAGTTGATTTCACTTAAAAATGGTCACAAACAGACACTTTCTACAAGGTAAGAAGATTAATGTTCTTATACGTTATAAAGAAGCATGATTACAAAGATATCAACTATTACATTATGGAGAAGGTACCCGTCCAATCGTTGGTAACCATGGAGACAGTGCCGCACCGTCATGTAGCCTAGCATCTCGTCTTTTGTTCGGTTTTAATGCGGCTCGGGTTTAAGGGGAAACGCTGTTTATGACATGTTAATATAAATCCTGTAGATGAGATGAAGTGAGTGTGGAAGTGAAGATGCTGTTAAACTTAAAATGAGTCTGAAACGAATCCTGCGAATGTCTCTGTAGGAGTCATCGCTCGCCATCCTCTCTACTTCCCTTACCTGAAGAAGCACCTGACTTCTTCTGTGGTGGAGGACTACTTCTCTCACCTGATGGAGCCTGGAGTGCAGAACGCCGTCACACGGTGAGTACAGAGGGTCGTGTCGTGTGACTTTAGGTACCAAGTACCATAAAACAGACTTCAGCTCTGCAGGCTCTTTGTTTCTGAGCGCTGAACAATTCCTGCTTGATATGCAACGTTTCAACAAATCGTAATGTTGTGACCCTGGAACAGAAACATGTTGGGTTAGGTTTGTAGTTCTGCTTTATATCTGTGACAAAATGTGCAAAACGTTTTAACCCCCCCTAATGACACACCGGACCATCCTGGAGACAGAACCAGGAACCTTGAATCAAAACTTCTGCTGAAACCAAGAAGCAGCAGAAACGTCAAAGTGATCGTCCTTCAACCCTCCTGCAGAAAAACCAGAAGTTTCCTCTGAAAGCCAGACGCTCTGCGTTCTCACTGCGTCTCCAGCTAACGTCCTCCTGCAGGAACAAACCGTCTCTGAGGGTTCTAGAGTCCTGGGATCGCTGGAGAACATTTTACTTCATTTAATTTAATAGTTTATTGACAGAGACGATCCTCACAAACAGATAATTCACTCCCTGATTGGGCCTTTCTCTGCATTAAAGTACACCCACTCTATAAATCAAAACATAGTAAGAATACATATTAAATATTCATGCATGTAATATTACAACCTACAAAATTTATGTAATAAAAACTACATTTGCAATAGAAACTTCTGGTTTTGGTTCTCTAAGTTATTATATCAGATTAATAATCTCTTTAATGTTACTCTGGATGTTTTTTTGTGGATCTTCATCAAACTGATGTCGATTGATGTTTTGATCTGCAGCTCCTGGTTTCTGCAGGTCAGTTGGACAAACAACATGTTGTTCATCTAAAGTTACATCCACATAAATTCAGACACAATGAGAACCAGGTCGTAACTTTCTGGTTTTTGAACTTTCAAAGTAAATGAGTGTTTAATCTGGAGCTCAGCCTCAGAACCTGGTGTGGTTCTGATTAGCCCAATAAGAGTTTCAGGCTGTAAATCCGACTGACCAGCGCCTCCTTTCACACCTCCAGCCGCCCCCCGCCGCCACAGACGCTTCGTTAGCCCGCCTGCTGCTCGTTAGCGCTGCGGGCGGCCTGCGCCGCCTCTCCTCTAAACGCTTACAGACACACCGCTCTGTTTCTGAGGGTCGCGCTCCGCCGCCGTGCACAGACACACACGTTACACTGTAGCGGTGATTCAGCCGTTCATTCATCACACATAAACTTCTGGTAAGTCCCACAGCAGGTCCAAGAAAAACACGCCCAGGCATGAGCACATGAACTGGGCTCTGGGTTCTCACCGTGGGGGTTTGTGGTTGCAGATTCACTCTGCCGGGGATCCACGGCCTCAACTTTGTCGTGACGGGTTCCCTGGGAGGAGGAGGGGTGGCCTCGCTCCGCAGCGACCCCCAGGTAACACACACACACACACGCACACACGCACACTTAGAGTTTCGTCTGCTCACTTCAAAACGTGACCTGAAGTTTTCCCTCTGTACCTGCAGACAGACGTGAACTTTCTGCTTGCTCAGCTGTTTTCTGACCCGTTTCTGTTTCCTGTCCTTGTTTTGACCACCTCTCCTCTCACATGAAAGATTAAACGAGTCCAGACACCTGAATGTCAGGGAGCTGCAGATAAACCCAGCAACAAGTAGAAAACCTGCTACAGAAAAGGCCACAGTCATTTACACTGTTGATTTTCTGCTGAACCTTTAAAATCTGATTAGTAACTAAAACCTTAAAGTTGCATCTTTGAACAGGTTAGGATCGTCTACGGTCTACACAAAACATCTTCATTACATTTTTGTACATAAACATCCTGAGAGGATGAAATTTTAGTCAACTCTGTTTAGAATGAGCTGTTTTAGGGCCTCTGTCGCTTTAAATCCAAATACGTTGCTGCCGGCCACGCCCCTCCAACTCAGAACCTTTACAGCGGCATGTAAAAATGGAGACAAACAGATGTGCAATTATACAACCATACATCTGTGAAAAGCAGAAGTAGAGCCTCCTGCACAACCAATAAGAATGCAGCAGGTGGTGTCCAGACGGTAAGTCAACAACAAAACACTTGTCTTTTCCAGCAGCCATTGTAACTGCTGACCAAACATGCTGGAGCTCAACTTGGGTTGCTAGGCAACGGGCTGGGCTTCTGATTTGTGACGTTTTTGAAACGGTCCATTTTTCAGTCACCAAAAAACAAAGTTTTTGTCAGAAACTGGTTGGGCGATTATTTTAAATGCTTGTTTTGTTTTTAGAAGCAGCAAAAACCCAAATAGTTCAAAAATCCAGCAAAATGTGAATTTTTCTAAAGGGGTCAGCTGAACTTTAAATCTTGCAACACCTTCAACATTTTATCACATTTAATCTCAAATTTCAACGTCCCGAAACTTGTTTCTTTAACGGAGCAAGAAAAGTTATTTTATAAATTAATAACTTTAACTTAAATGCAGGAACAAGAGGATTTATTGTGTCCCATTAAATTTAATTTCAAAGTTTTAGTTGTTTGTTTTCAGTTGATGAAAATTGACTCTGAAGCCCAGAATAATAATAATAATAATAATAGAGTTTTATCGCCTTTAAAAGCTTTAAATAAAATTTACTTCTGTTTGTTTTTTACCTTCAGTTCTTCCAAGATGTTGGACAAAATCAAATTAAAAACACTTTATTGATCCCAAAGGGAAATTATTGACTTCACCTCCTTTAACTGGCATGTTGAGACACAATCTCTACTTATATTTTATGAGCTACATTTATTGTTTTACAATGAAATGTTCAATCCGAGGTGAAAGTCAGACTGAAACACTCATTCTGTTTTATTTAAACAGCTTCAGTTTTATGTCCTTGTCTCAGACATCAAAATGTTTCTGCAGGACTCGGCGTTCCCAGTCAGATCACCCAGTAGAGTTTAAACTCCCAGTAACTGCTGGTTCTGCGGGCACAGCCCAGCTCTTTATCATTACTTCCTCCGTGAGGAAATCCCTATTTATTTTAACAGAAGACAGTTGATTTGTTGAGGAGTTTGAGGCATTGAAATGTTGTGAAATGTTCTGCGTTTGGTGCCTGTTTTTGTTTTAGTCGCATGTGGAAGGAAAATGTGGAAACAGTTTAACAGGTTGGTGTCCAATTCAGTTCAGATGCCGACAAACACTCAATGTTCCTGAATGTTGTTTCAGTTTGCTGAATGCCACAGTAATGAGAAAAGGATGTTTTTTTCCTTTTGTTTGTGCAGTCAATGTCAGACGTTGACATGGACTTTGATGAATAAGCCTTTAAGCAATTAGTGGAACCCAGAGGAGGATGTTTTGGCTTCATCAGGTCCATTTGAGTTAAATCAGGCCAAACCTGTGGAGGTATTGTAAGGCATTATGGGAAAAGAGAGTTATGGAGAGCCGTAATTCCAGTTCATCTGTTCATATGAACAGTTTGAGAGGGAACTGTTCAGGTTCTGTGAACGGGTTTGGTGTGAAAAACCTCAGAAACAAAACAAAAGAGATTCTGCTGAAAGGCCGTTCAGGGAGGAAGAAGCCATGACTCCCAAAGCAACAGAAAATCCATCAATCAAGTTTATTTGTGTTGCACGTTTCAGCAACAAGGCAGTTCAAAGTTTTTCACATCATAAAAACACAAAAATAAAGTCATAAAACTGAAACCAGGAACAAACATGACATTTTGTCAAGTCATCAAAACACGTGAAATGTGTTGGTCAGAGTTTCATTCATGATGGATCAGAAGCGACGCCAACAGGCGCCGTTTTGGTCTAGACTTAAAGGAACTCAGTGTTTCGGCTGCTTTGCAGCTTTCTGTTCCAGATATTTGTTGCATAGAAGCTGAAAATCCTGATTACAGTTTGGAAATGAACTCAGGAACAAATATTTCACTTTTTGGAAACGTCCTGCAGTCCGACGGATCTAAAACTGACGTTTCCGTAAAAACTGGGCTGTAACAAGATCAAGTCTTACCAAACTTATCAACATTTAAACATCATGTTCCTAAAGCTTTGGTGAACCTTTATGCCAGTGGAGTTACTGGAACCCCATGTTAGTGGTAAAATAAAAACTGTTGGAGTCTGAAGAGGAAAGTGTGGCTCTGCAGTCTGTATTATTTCTCTGTAACTTTAACTGGTGCAGATTAAAGCTGATTTTTATTGAGATATAATAAAATGAATGAAAACGTGTCGATACACACAGATCAGACGGCCAAACACACACTGAGACACGTCAGAGTGTTGGTTGGTTGAGTTCCCACGCTGACAGCTTGTTGTTTGGTCTTCCCAGGGAAAGGCCTTCGGACAGATGCTGCTGGACCTGAAGCTGAAAGGACTGCCAGACCTAACGTCCCTAGTGGACTGAACCAACGTCCCACTGGGAGACATGAAGGTGGACAAAACATTTTACCTCAACAGGAACACAAAGGATCATTTATGCCTTCAGATCGGCTGGAATGCAGCCTGGAAGTCACAAACATTTGATTTTTTGTTGATAACATGAAATTTGGCACGGATTCACAAGACGTTGGTCCACATTGGAAACCAAAAGAAAAACTCCTCTGATGTGTGGAGTCAGGTTGGCTTTGGATGACCGTTGTTCATGTTGGACTTCTCGGTTTCCTGTGTTTGAAGCAAAGGTAAAGTCAAGCTCTGAAACTTTAAGGCCAAATTTACAAAGTTCAAAATATGTGAGTTGCTTATTGCCTTCTTGAAATTAGGGAGTAAACGAAAGTTTTAAAATAAATTAACTACACTGTCAAAAGAACTGAAGCGTCTAAAATCAAACCCAGCATTAATTTAAATTATTTTATTACCACTGAGCTGCAGTTATTTCCCACCAGAGCAAACATTAAATCTGATCAAAGCAGCCATTGATCAGATTGGATCAATGGCTAATTGATCATTATAATAATATTATTATATTAATAATAATAATAAAAATTATTATTAATATAATTTTGTCCCTTCTTCTGTGGAAGAAAATCAAACTGTCATCAGCGTAAGTGATAATTCACTCAGAAATTCACAGATTATACAAATCCTGAGTTATTACAAACATATTGATCCGGAAGATACTGATAGATCAGGTAAACGTTTACATACAAAGGGTGGTGGAGATAATAGCATGTTTAGCTAACTCTGATTTACAGGTCAAGTCCAGATTTCCACATTTAGCAAATAATTTTTTAATGATTAGTTTTGTTCTGTCACAGCAGCTGATAAAGATGATATGTAGAATATTTTAGACCTCAGTTAATTATCATGTCGGCCTTAACTCTCACCATTTATGCAACATGATTCAGTGTTTACCGTTTCTGCTTTTACTCATAGCTGCCAACCTCTGATGTTTACATTAGTTATTATCATGTAACTTTAATATTTTAAATGCAGAAACAGTAAAAAGCCAGAAGTCATTGGACAGTAAGTGATGGTACAAGGATGCTATACAGGGCCAAAGGGACCAAATTAAATAAATAAATGTAAAACTAAATGTTTAAATAATTTAAGACAATATATTGAACATATTATTAAAATGCAAACTTATAATAGCATGCAGATTATTTCTTGGTTTGTGTAACTCCAGTGACATTTGGTTAAAGATTTAATGATGTATTTATTAATATAATTTTGTCCCTTCTGGCCCTCCGTAGGATCCAGCCTTTGATGTTTTGGAGGTGTAACTCCACCAGTGTTTCCCTCTAACAGTTAAAAATATATCTGAAGTTAATTTTGACTTCTAAAATGTAAGAAAAATGTTGCTGTGTGGAAATTAATATTGATTTGGACTCAAAAGAAACCCTGTCGTCATGGTTTCCTTTACACAAATAATATTTATATGGGACAAAGAAGCATTTACTGCTGAATTAGTTGTTCCTGTGAAGGAAACATCAGGCTGTGCAGGATGTTTTTAAGCTGATTGTTGCTACAGAACTAAGAAAAACAGAAACAGTTTAACTTTCCTCCGTTTTGGGTTTAGCTGCCTTCTTAGCCGTGCTTTGCCTCGGGGGGAGCTGACCTTTGACCTGAGCACTGGAGAGTTTTGGTTTGGGTTTCCTCGTAAGATGCTCCAGGCAGATATCAGAGGTGGCGTTGTCATCCGACAGGAACGTGGGTGTCTGGTTCACCTCGACCCGACCCGGCTCTGATGTTCAATGCGAGGAATGCGACTCTCTCTCTCCCCTCCAGACTCGCCCGCTCTCCGTCTCTGTTGTCATAATTGCAACCAGACTGAAGCTGGGAGTCGGAGTCACTCTGCAGTTTAAACTGAATCATCTCAAACATCTTTCTCCAACGTTTCCAGGGAACCTCTTCAGCTACTGTTCTGTTTACCTCTCACCAAAACACTCCAAGAACCAGAAAATGTGAAACATACACACACTTTGTTTCTTTTTTTAGAAAGTTAGGTGACTTGCACAGAGAAGAAGCCAGATGGAGCAGACTCCCTGACACAATAAATACACAGCGGCTCAGTAAACAGACTATCAAAGGCTCCGGCTGACATGGAACCATAATAAATATGGACCCGTCAAACTCTGCAGACAGGATTCAGAGCAGGCTGTAAATCAGGACTCAGGGGAAAGTTCAGATCTGTCTGCCTTTGTTTCAGAGCAACAGGACATGCAGAGCTGGGTGTCACAGTAAAATCTTTTAAGTGCTTGTTCTCATAAAACCACAGCCGTCACCACGTTGCATACGAAACGTCTCATGACTAAAACGAGGTCTGGATTCACATCTGTCCCACGTTTCCCTTCAGGACACAACAAGGCGTTCCACAGAATCTGCTGATCGGTTATTTGCTCTCGTCGTTTTGTCATCGTAAACTTTCCCAAGATCCAGGATCTGGGTCAAACATCACCGCCGTCAGCCGTCAGCGACACACTTTGACCCCGCCCACGTGTGTGTGTGTGTGTGTGTGTCATCCCGTTCTCTCTCAAATCTAAAATATTTCTTCAGAACCGGCCCAAGTGTTTAACTGGAACAATACGTCTGTAATTCAGTTCCCTCAAAAAGAAACCAGAAAATGATTGTAAATTTAAACTTGACAGGTGAAGAAATAAAGACGAGCAGTAATTTCAAACATTGAAAGAGATATTTTACAATTTGACGTAATTGTATCTCTGTTCTTGAAATGATTTTGTAAAAATTAAGATACTTTTGTAATTTTATGATTCTGTTTTTTCTGACAGAAGAAAAAAAACAAGGTCCAGGAATGGAGCCCTGTTGGACGCCATAAATATTTACCAAAATAAGAGCTGCAGACAAACACAGAACAAAACTCATACTGACGTAATCCACCTTTTATAAACTTAGAAACAAATCTTCTTTAGTTATTTATATTTTCTGCAGCTTATGAATCATTTCTGAATTTATTAAAAAGAGCAAAACTTTGAATGTACAGAAGAATTTTCAATTCAAGTCAGGAATACGTTTATTTTCTTAAAGGGAAATTAAATCCTGTCTTCAGTATCTTCAGTCATTTTGATGGTGATGCTGTGGGAGGAACCCCAGTAGCAGTCAGTGTTGCAGCGGCTCCGTGTAGGCCTCTGACTGAAGACTTTTGCTGTACAGTTGTTAGATAACCGTTATGACAAGCTAACAGGCAGCGCTGCTAATCGATCCACCTCATTGGTTCTTCTGATCAGCTGCTCTACCTCGTTGCCATGGTTACGCATTCAAAAGTAAACAGTAAGAGCAAAAATCCTTCTTAATAATCGGCCAGACGTTCAGCAGCTCAACTAAAACGACGACGAACAGAAGAAGTCAGATCTCCAACATGTTGCCACCGGAAACAACTTTACATCCACGGCAACGATTTTATTGATTACAGATTGGAAAATCTTTCTAAAAACAATTCAGTAAAAAGGAAGAGAGCCATGTGTTTCCCTGATAGTGGAATTTGTCTGTGCCAAACTTCATGATGATCCAGGCAGGAACCAACACCTGGTGCTAATCACTGACTATTAATGAAATAAGAGTTGAAAAAATTATTTTACGGTTCTGTTGAAAGAGGTTGGTTGTGTAATTGATCGTTATATTTTACAGTATTTAGTAGTAATGTCCAGATTTCAGTCGGAGACCTCATCCCTGTGGAACACCAGAGCATTTTACTTCTTTTAATGAGATTTAATTAAAGTGGACAAAATGTTTCCTTTGTTCCACATGAACTCAAACGCCTCACATCGCAGCACTTTATTCAACACGAGGCCTTCATGGAACCGTTTTCTGTCAGTAAAACTCTGTTTTGTGATTTTCTAATCAGATTTCCACCTCATAATTAAACATCATGTGATCATTAAATGTGAAATCTAAGAAGCAATTAAAGAAAATCAGATTCACACTCCTGCCTTTTTTATTAGATCAATGTAGAAATTAGATTTTGTTCAGATTTTGAATGTTTAAATGCCTTTAATGCATGATGTATGAAAGTGATTTTGTAGATAAACTGATTAAATTAAAGATGTTAACCAAAACTAAAGTTTCTTCTTCCTTGTCTTGAACTTTTTAATGTAAATGTTTTAAACATAAAGTTGTGTAAAGCTGCATCCTGTTCAGTTCAATAATTAGAGCCCAGCTGATCGTCTTTAACTGGTTTCTGCAGACAAACGTAACAAACATTCATTCATTCTGACTTTGAACAGGATTCCTGCCAACTTGTCCCGCTTATCGCCAGAAGTATTCTATGCTAGAAGCTTCCTTTATGGCGACTGATTAATGGCCGTCAGAAAACCCTAAATGTGGGATTTAGCTCCCAGATTCCTGGACAGAAATGTGCTAAAGGAACCGTTTGCTCCACTGTGAACCCTCCATTGTTATCGGCTAGTTTTACAGCAGCATGTCTGATTCGGTTTGCAAACAAAAGAGCCAGACGCTCAGATTAATCAAACTTTTCTGTCACGGCGTCATGGCTGAGAAAAGGAGATAAATTAGGTCTGGTCGCTCGTTTATCTTCCCGCTTTGTCCTCATTTCAGCCCCGTTTTGCCTTTGTGTCCAAACCTAAAACAGCCTCCAGGTTTGATTTGTCACTTTGTCACCAAAGTTTGACTCCATGAAAAGGATGGAAGGAAACTTAGAGCTGAACAAATGAAGGTAAAACTCATTTATTGTCTTCTAGTTTCTAATGATTTACACATTATTATTGTTTTCTACATATCAGCTTAATTCGCCTTTGGAAACTCTTTGTGAAAACTTTCAGGAATTCACAATGGAAACATAATAGCCAGATTTATTTTATTCCTTATTTTTTTAACATTTTACAACATTTTTACATAATCATTTGATAAAATAGCACATCCAGATTTAGCTGTAAAGACATTTAAATCATCCATAAATACCGATTGGACCCCAAACTGTTTCTGGTTGAATATTTTCTGTGGAACCTAACCCCCAAATTTTTACTAAATTGAAAATATTCTTCCGAAAACGCAGCGTGAGAAGTGCAACGCTGCTTCACATACTATTAGCTACAAATAAACCATAAAACATCAACACTCTGAGCTACTGGCCAAAAACTTTATAAGAACGTTGAAGGAACATTTATCTGTTTAGAGCTCAAAACCAAACAACATGGATTTATGACATGATGCAAACGAAACTAAATGAATTACAAAAGTAGACATTAATGCAATTTAGTCAGATATTTTCTGCAAAAACACAAAATCTTACCAACTGAAATAAGACAAACATATTTGAAAGTAATTTTTCTGTTGGTAGATCAGTTTATTTGTGGGAAACGTTAAATAAGAGTAACTCCAGTTGTGCTGATTCATCAATATTAAGGAATTATTGATTTTAAAACAAGCCCTATATTTTGCTAAATGTTGCTTATAAGTTAGTTTTGTCTTATTTGGATAAACTGGACCAGATTGTTTTTGCATGTCGGGTTAAATCCTGAAACCTGATCCGTCCTGAAGTGAGAGGATCAGCTGCGATCTCCTGTCTGAGGCGTCACTCGGCTCCTTTCACCTCCTCACAGCCGGGGGTCACATCAACACAACCATTCAACGTTTCAGATCTCATCTCTCCTCACTCATTCAGCTCATTCAGCTCCAGTCGGGGGACGGGCTCGCTCTGCGTGAGTCCCGCTCCGTTTCCATAATCTTCCCCTAATCCTCCCAAATCCCTTTCTCCCATTCGAAGGAAGACGGAAGAAAAGCTTTGGTAACAAAATGAGAAGAGAATCACAAGTAGCTTTCAGCTAATCAGACGGTTTAACCCATCATGAACATGAAACCACAATTTAAAACACAAAACTTGGTTTGTTCTCCTTTCTGGAGATGAATCAGAAAAAAAAAACAAGGATCTGCTGAAAACTGCTTTTCCTTCAACCCAGTTTTAGACATGAAGGCAGATTCTCTGTTATCCATTCATACAGAAATGAGCTGAATCGGCTGGATGAGGTTCAACTGTTACTTGCTTTAGATTATTTTAGCTAATTTAAAGGTTTTCTGAAGTATTCATCTGAAATAACATCCAAATTTAGTTTTGTTTTTCTCAGCAATTACAAACTATTTCAATGACATCAAAATAAAGCTGATATTTGAGGGACTCATTCAGAAGTGTGAGCATCACAGCAATTTGCTGCAGTTTAGATTTTTCTGTTGTTTTCTGATTTTGGTGAGTTTGTGTGATTTGCAGGATGTTTTCTCCCCTGATAGTCGGGAACAATCAGATCGATTATGGACCAAAATCACAACATTTGCTCCACCTCCAGCTGCTTCACACTGCACTGACTCAAACCAACCTGTTCCCCTCCTGGCCTGTGGGGGCGCTGCACCAAAAACCACTGAAGGAAACGACACAAAAATCTTTGAAGACACTGAACACAACCTCCTTCTGTGCAAAATGGAAACAAAATGGAGTGGCTTCAGGTTTTTTTCAGGCTCTCTAGTGTTTGTTTTGGTATTTACCCAGAATCCCCTGCACTGTAGTTCACTTCCTGCTTTTGGAGCGGATGGGGAATGCATCCTTATCTTCAGTCTCCTGTTCTTATCTGAGAGGAGAGGCATCTGCTGCTGTAGCTCATCTGCTCTGGTTCTGTCATCTGGAACCAGAACAAATTATTAAAAGTATTTTTTCTTTTTCAGTTTATTATTTTTAAATCTTATGCTGGTTGTGTGAAAAGCAAACAGCAAAGATCAGCAGTTTGAGCAACTTAAACCTTTTTTTCCTTGTTCTGTCGCTCCATTGGAGCTTCAGCCTGCAGACCCTGAGTTCCTACAGTACGATTGGCTGATTTGTGTTTGACGATAAAAACATGACTTTACTTACAGAATTTTATTTTTGTGGTGACCAGAACCGGGACTTTCTGTAAACCTGAGCTCTGTGATGTCATCACTGAATCATGGACCAACAGGTCCAGTTCATGAAACCAGCTTGTTCCAGTGAAGTCTCTTTCCAGTCGTTGTAATCCAGGACACTGTGAAGCTGGAAGGCGGGGTCAGAGGTCATTGTGAGGTGTTAATGGCCCCGTTAGGATGTATGTTCCAGGATGTTCCAGGTGTGAACAGGAAGTGGACCTGCAGCGGCTCCTGGCTGACCCCGGTTCCCAAGGAGCTGCTGACGACTCGGCGTCAACAACATTTGCTGCTCTGAACCGTTTGGTTGGCATCAGGCCGGAGCGGAGGCGGTTCTGTTACAACCACAGCAGAGGCCAGGGTCATGGAAGGTCAACCTGTGGTCCTACGGGAGCCCAGAGGAGCCGAACAGAACCAACTGAGACATGGTCAACTAAACTCTATTAATGTAGTTCTGTCCTGTTCTGATTTTACTGCAGATCAAATCAATTATTTCTCCTGTTTTCATCTTCCAGTTTTTGATTCCAGAAATGCTTTGGAGAAACATTGAAGTGGATTTTAGAGACATGGAGGCTGAGGGGGAGGAGCCAGATTAAAACCTGCAGCCTTCAGGCCCCGCCCACATGGACACCATCCAGGTGTTTGGTGGTTCAGACTGGAAATCCACAGCCACCATTTTAACCAGAAATTATTTTTAAAATGTTTGAAAAGTTTTTAAACGCCAGATTCACGTTTCAGTGTCGACATGCGAGCTGCTCCGTGTCTGTCTGCGTCATTCTGAGTTACAGCGCCACCAACTGGCCTGGCAGTCCAACGACAGAGAATCTGTGATGCTGCAGCCTGTTGATCTTTTACAAAAATTGACCTTGTTCACCTCCGTGTGGGCGGAGCCTCAGAGCGATGGATGGATGGATGGATGGATGGATGGATGGATGAGTAATGGATGATGGATGGACGGATGAGTAATGGATGATGGATGGATGGATGGATGATGGATGGATGGATGGATGGATGAATGGATGTATGAATGAATGGATGATGGAGGATGGATGAATGGATGGATGAAGGGATGGAGGGATGACGGGAT
>CAEGAD010099074.1:0-26112 GCA_903067055.1 Poeciliopsis paucimaculata
TCTAGGCACAGCAAAGATACTGCGCAGAACCCTCAAGCTCCCAGGCCTCTGGTAGAGGACCCGAGCTCAGAGGATAAGAACCACCCGCGGTGGGTGAGAAAGGAATTTTTTATATATATATATATATATATATATATATATACAATATGTATACAATATATACATATTGTATATATGTCTATATATAGACATATAGACATATTGTCTATATATAGACATATATACAATATGTCTATATATAGACATATTGTATATATGTCTATATATATATATATATAGACAATCTTTTGTTTTATTTATTTATATTGATACTTTTACTATTACTAATGTATTATTATTATTATTGTTATTATTATTATTGGTGCCTTGTAATGAAATTTCTTTAAAATATATATAGACCAATAATTTGTGTTATTAGACAATGTGTCCAATAACACACATGGTTAGTGTGGATTGATATAACATAGCATAACATACATATTGTTGTTGGGTTATTCATTTTGTATTCCTTAGTTTCTCTGCACAGATCAGTCTTGTTTCTGTTATTTGTCATTTCTCAGTTATTCTAGTTTATTATGTTTCTTTATTTCTTGTGTCTAGTTATACATTATTCTTTGATTTATTTTCCTAGTTCCCCTGTTGTGTGCTCTCAATCGTTTTTAAACGCTGAATGTATTTAAAGAGCCTGCATGAGGACAAATATCTTAGACCACCTTGCCTGATGGTGCAACTATTCCTACCTTTACAAAGAGACAAAAATTTAAAAAGCAGCAGGAAAAGGAAAGGAGGTATATTAGCAGTGACACTGAACTCTTTGCAGCAAATTTCCATCCACGGTATTTACCAAGAGAGATCACGAGTGTTATTTTGGCAGCTGCTTACAATCCTCAGCTGCTGCCTACAGAGCATGTGCTGTCATCAGTTCCAGTGTTGCTGACATACAGTTTGTCTCACAGAATGCATTTGTGGTAATATCTAATGATTTTAATAATGTCTCACTCTCTGCTATATTGGCAACGTTTCAACAGTTTAGTAGCTGCTTACCAGAGAAAACAAGACATTGAATTAATTTTATACAAATGTCAAGGATTCATACATCTCCAAAGCAAGACCTCTTCTGGGGAAATCAGATCACAACCATTGTTTTCCTCTGCTCAGAATATAAAGTCATTGTTTATAGACTACCTGTAAGTAAAAAGGACTGAGACAAAAAGAAAATGACCGAGTTTTTAAAGAAATGCGAGAGATCAGCATCATCCATGTGACTGTTAAAAATCACTCACTGCAATAAAAAATGAGTGATAATATGTTTATTGTAGGCAATAAACATATTGAGAGGGCTGAGAGATGGGCAAGCAAAGCAGCATAAAACAGCTATTAAATTTAACCTTTATTTTGCCAGGATTGGTCAGAGAATTCTGACCAATACTGGGGGGAAACAGAGCTTTCCACAATGAGTTCTAACCTTTATTAAGAGTAACCTCCATGACGATGCAGTCTTTTGGACCCAGACCAGGACCCTTGTGGCCTTCAACATCTTCCACGCCTAATGGGACAGGCGTGCACCCATCAGTATAAGAGTTGGATGAGTTGGAGCGACTGGGTAGGGTTGGGGTTCCACATGGAGTTAGGCTGGGGCTGCGCAGACGGGTGCGAATTGTAAGGGTGACAACCCCTCTTTTCATTTGCTGTTAGAAACATGGAAAAGAAGTTGTCCATTAAAAAGGTGAAGAAGTCAACAACTTGGGATTTTAAGACAGTGCTTCTAACGTTCTTTTTTCACATCTTCAGTGTGTTCCAACTAAAAAAACAAGTTTATTTGGAGGCACAAACTTAAAAATACATTCCCCGGGTATTATGTTTAAAGGTACACATGGTCGTACATATATTTCCTCTGTGAGAAGATTTGGCTGGGAAGTGTAAAAGATCAAGAATCCTTTTGGTAAATGCATTCCGTTGACATATTCACTTCCTTATAAACACAGTTTGGCTCGGCAGCGTTATTTTGAAACAGTTCCTCTATCGGTCACGTGACTCGCTGAAAGCAATACGCGCACCGACACGGGGTTTCATCTATGGGCTTGACGCATACGCCGACGCATTGGTGTGTTGGGTTCCTGGGCTTTTTGGTTTTCTTTGTGGGTTTTCTCTTGCTGCCTCATATCTGTCCACCAGATAGCGGTAGAGGCTGCCCTTCCTGGAGGGGGCATGCTGGTGCGATGTGTAACACAATGAAAACGCCGGGATAAGGTTTGTTTTGGTCTGTGGCCTCAAAAGATAGCGCTGAGTGACGTAAACGTCACACGCAATGACGTCAGTTCCAAAGCTCTATTACAACACTATGCAGTAACTATACAGACCTCTACCAATCCCAAAGCTGTAAAGACTCCTGAAGCCCTAAAATTCTTTAACTGTATTCCCTGAAACACTGTCATCTCTATTTGTGCTCCTTGTATTATACTTTCTATTGTTTTTATTCCTTGTAACCCCTGGCATTTTTTTTTCATTTTCCCCCATTCTATACATTGTATTGACATTTTCATGCAATACTAATAATAAAAAAGAACCGCTCAGAGTATTTGAGAAGTAGGAGGCAGCAGCTCTAGTCTGAAACTCCTTTTGAGTGAGGTTAAACGGTTTGTCGGGAATGTTGTCATGAGTATCGCTTGTTAATAACATTTTGTCAGTTTACTTTGATATATAGGAACCAAATCTTTTTGGTTAAGTTGTTTTAATTTGGGAATAATTACACTCCAATTTTTTACTGCTAACTTTGTCTAAAAGTTAGCTACTCTCGCAACAATATTTTGTTATTTCATACTAAAACAGCAGCAAAACTAGCCTTTTTGGTTGTTGTTTAAAGTGTAATGTTAGTGTGAGCAATGGCTACATAACACCTGATGATACTTGATTATTTATCAACATGTATATGTGTCTTTATGTGTAACGTATCATCAGAAAAATGGCAGTGCCAGAGCAGTGATGCTGTTGACTAAAGGTGAAGAGACCGAAGAAGCTCAGGTGAGGTCTTCAATTAGTTTATTGAAATATGTATGAACCAGTTTTAATTCTTAAATAAATTTTATTATGAGAATAGCAGGTCAGGGAAGAGATAGGAGAGCCAGGTGGAGCTTCATGATGTGAAGCTATAAAGGAGAACAGATGAGGACTAATTTCAGGTTGATTTTTTTTTTACTTTTCAATATTTGTTTTTTTCAAGGGTACTGTAAGGGTTAGATTATGAGGTAAATAGAGTTGACAGTGTATTAATGGTGCAGAAAATTATTTTTGTTCCTGTGAAAGCAACTCAAGTCTATCTTTCTTTAATTGTGCTTTTAAATCACAAATAGCCCAAGATGTTACTAATACACACAACACTTGGTAGTAAAGAACAACTTCTTTTTTAATTTCCATGTATTTGAGATTATTGGAAAGCTTAGACTCCACACTTCCAGCATCTGTAAATAACTCAAAATGCCCAAGTAGACATGTTCATGGCTTTGTCAAGGCCCAGTCACATTTACCAAAAAGCACCACAACAACAAAGAAAACACCAATACGTGAGTTAAGAGACTAATATTTTCATTTCAGGATGAATAATATATTAATATGCATTATCACAGGGGCAATTTCAAGTGGTCCTCAGCATGAAAAGGTTTGAGAAACACTGATGTAGGGAAAAACAACGGCCTCAGCTTTCAGCTTCATGTTACACTAATCATCCGCCAGTAGTGTCAGTACTACTGATCCCTAACAGCATTCTGATATTAGGTGGGAGTTTGTTTACCCAACCAACTTCCTACATCCAGTGGGTGGAGCAGGTTGCTACAATCAATAGAAGCCACACAGGTACATCCGCTGGAAGGAAACAAATGCACCCACTGCAACTCTTTCATTCTATTGGCTGAGAGGTTGCCAGGAGATGGCTCATCTTTGTTCCAGAAGCAAGCAGAAAGTGTTTTGTAGGACTGCATTCACACTGCAGCCTGAAATGACCCAATCCCAAGCTGGTGACAACTTTAACAAATATAGAGTAAACATATTTTTTATTTAAGTTATATACTGCAGCTTGAACAAAATACACCGATATAGGATTTTTGAAAAGTCTGGATTGCTTTATGTATATTTTGCACATTGCCTGTCACTGTTGCTGGTGGGGATAGACATTTCATCAAGCTAAAACTAAAAATATAAAATTAAGTAACCTATTTGCATACAGTATGTGGACTGTTGCATTTAAAATTAACGAGCAGTAAGTACAGTCAGTATTGGATCAAAGTTGCAGTTGCAAGCCTTTAAAATTGTGACTGTTTTGATAGACTCAAGAAACTGTAACAGCAGCTGGGGGGCCCAATGAAATTTTTTGTCACAGGGCCCAAGATTCCTTGGATATGGGTATATAAAGTTCAAAATGGTGGACCGTATGGATAAAGACATACATTGTGAGGTATGAGTTGTTATTTCTCATATATATACTGATGTGAGAGGACTTGCTTTGGTAAAATGTTGTTCTTTTTAAACTTTAAGAGTCATTTAATATGACTCTTAAATATAAATGATTAGGGGATATGTATATCCTAGGGGATATGTATATCCTAGGGGGTACGCTGCCCAGTTAGGGATACAAAAGAGAAATAGTTACACTCAGATTTAATTTTATTTTGAGTGATTAAATTTATAGATAATCACTATTAAAACATTGTTTAAGCTTTATTTTACCCTGAAATGTGGATTATTTTAAGTTATTGTGCATTATGTATGAGTTCAGGGTATTTTGGTGCAGATTTTCTCAGGGTAGTGGTAGATTGAGTCAGGTTCTGGTTCTGCTGGAGGTTTCTTCCTGTTAAAGGAGAGCTTTACCAATCCACTGTTACTACATCCATGCTCAATAAAAAATATTGGGTTGGATTACATTTTTTTGTTAGTTAACCTGAGACATTCATTAACTGCTGCTCACTGATGTCAGTAACGTGTTACAGATGTCAGACCACATTTTTCAGTAACGAGTAATCTAATGCGTTGCTATTTCAAATCCAGTAGTCAGACTACAGTTACTTATCAGAATCATTTTGCGTTGCCATCACTGCTAATACCCTTTACAATTTTTCTTCGTAATTTAATTTTATTTCCTCTACCCGTGTGGGGAGTGACCGCCGTTTCTATGTGACAGTATCAGCAGCTACAGCAACATAAACAAGGCCGCGAGAGTGTTTGGGTCTGATGAGAGCGTATTTGCAAAAACGTGAAAAAGGTGTGACAACTTTGCCGAAACACGTGCACTAGGCAGTGTAGAGCCACGAGGACACGCAGGAGCAACCATATCTGATGGGGAAACACGGGTCTAGAGGGGATTCCCTCTTTATCCTGGATCTTGATAGTGTGTCATTATTTCAAGATAGTATCTCATTATTCTGAGATACTATCTCGAAATTTTGAGATACTATCTCATTATTTCAAGATAATATCTTGAAATCTCGATTTTTAATTTTTTTAATTTTTACTTTTTTTTTTTTATGTAGGCTTTTTTTTTTTTACTTAAGCCTACATTAAGGAAGCATTAATGTAGGCTTCCTTAGTTCTGTTGTGAATCTGGAGGTGCGCTTTCAGTGTCTCCTCCAGGGGGCGTCGTAACACTGTGGAGGGCGTGACTGGTGGGTCCTCCTGCACACCTGTGGCCATTTACTTCATCTGGAGGAGTACTTCTGGAGGATCATGCTGGCACTCCAGTGCCAGAGTGTACTCGCATATGGTAGAACCTGTGCTAAGCTAAACTCAGACCAACCAGATCTGTTTCCTAACGCTTTCCTGTCATCCGCCTTCAGGTCCTGTCTCCGGATCCTCCGTGTGGCCCCTGGAACCGCCTCACCTGTCCACCCTCCTGCGACGCCGCTGCCTGTTCCTCTCTCGACAGTCTCCACTCCACAACCTACCGGTTCCCTTTGTCATTCCACTCTTTGCACCAGCACGTAGGTTACGACCACAGAGAGTTTCTCCTCACCTCACCTGATACTCACCTTGTTATCCCTCCTCAGGAGCACCTCCCCTTGGTCCAGTTCCCCTCCCTTGAGTGCTCACGTTGGGATCCCTGCTGCCGGTTTTTTTCACTGTCACATTTTGTTTTAAGAAAATATGATCACCAATATGGGGGCTATAACTATTTTTGTGACAGATTCCTGCTCATCCTGCATTGGAACAGTAAGTGGTTTTGTAGACATGACAAAATAAGGTAAAAACATTGTTCATTAGAATAAATGAAAATGTTTAGATGCTTAAATAGCACATTTTTATAATAAAAATGTCCGGGAATATTGCCTGCTAGCATAAGCTAAAGTTATGCTTTAAGTAAAGAAAGTAAACTTTAAAGAAAGTAAACTTACTTTAAAGAAAGTAAACTTTAAAGTTTACTTTAAAATTTTAAACAGAGATAAAATTTTTAAGTTTTATCTCTGTTTGTTCTCAAATACATCGTAGTTAATTACAATTATAACTTACCGTTTTTCCATTATTCCTGTGAATGTATAACGAGGCATACATCTTAAAACTTTTCCCCTACCAGCTTGTTGAGGTTTTGGATGGAGATACATCATTAATTGTTACTTTGGGCAAGCCCTGCAAGCACCTTGTGTAAAATGCCATTTTCAATAGACAGGAAGCGACCGAGACGCTTATTCCCAAACGCACTACCTGACATGCAAAGAGCCCATTTGATTTAATTGTTTCAGCATACATAAATTAAAAGATTTTAAATTGTTTTACATTTACATTTTAAATTTTAAGAAGCTGGCAAATTTACTTTGTAAAAGTTCAAAGAACAATTTTAATAGTTAGACTGTTTTGTTATCAGAGCTACAATCGATGCTATGAGAGTAATTTTTGAGTTTTATCTCTGTTTGTTCTCAAATACATCGTAGTTAATTACAATTATAACTTACCGTTTTTAAACGTTGCCAGATAAACTACCCACTTCTTCATGTTAAAGGTGGTGATGTTCTAAGACGGGTCGCTAAGTCAAATTCTGCTCAAGACCTCATAGAACCTTGTACCGGCTCTGCATGATGAGCTACATCTGCTGCACTGCGCATCTCTCCTCTGGATGTAGAGGGAAAACAGAAAGATTTAATTTAGTAGCTCTCCCATCTTGTGTCTATTGAGTTTTTAATAAAAGCCAAAGAGACTGTTTTGGTTGCCTGAGCTTTATGGGATAAGTTTTCCTGATATATCAACATTTAGCACAACTCAATGTGAACATCTGCAGTTCACATTGAGCTGAGGAGGCAGATTAAACATGGTGGAATTAAGCTTGACTCTTACCTTGATGAATTCCCCAAAGAAACATGGATCCTCACAAGGCTTGATATAAATATCCACACGGGTGAGCCTGTATCCAGTTTGAGTGAAAGCAGGCACATACAATTCGTGCTGAGGTAAACTTCAGAGATCAATCAGTGATAACATGAGAGGTGCCAGAGCGGTGTGATTGGTGCCTGCTCCCTGTTCAATGCATGAACTATAAAACTATAAACCCATCTCTGATTCAGAAATAATTCTGCCCTATGTTTGCAGTGCATTTTATTTAAAAACAAAAAACTTTTTTGTTTTGGGGGAAGCATTATTGAAAATAATCAACTGGTTTAACATTTGTTCAGAAAATCTAGAATAATTGTAAACATGAAGCTCACCTTGAAAGTCTGGATGGCCTGTTGGTGTGTGAGTCCTTGGAGAGAGTCTCCATTTACCTCCAAAATCTCATCTCCTGTCCAAAGAGTAGTGTAATCAGAACAAGATAAGAACTTAAAGTTGTGATGTCAAAAAATATCACTTTTTTTAAATAAATCATCAAACTAGATGAGGATTATATGTTTACTAGTGGCCTATAAACCAAGTCAAATATTAACCTTCATACAACCCTCCCTGGAGTTGATTCATCCAAGCAAGAACATTATGAGTTTTCAGTCATGCGTTTTCAGCTTATTTCTTAAAGTTTTAATCAATTTTGGGGATATAAATACTTCTACAAGAGGACTTAGACTTAGACTTATTTTACTGTCATTGCACAAAGAAACTTAAGTGAAATTGGCAATGAAATGACTCTCAGTCTGAGGCCTTGTTGCTCCCAGACCAGATGGAGATACTGCTGGTCAGCAGGCTCTCAATGGTTCCTCTATAGAAGGTGGAGAGGATGGGAGGTGGGAGCGAAGCCGTTCTCATTCGTCTCAGAAAGTGCATGCGCTGCTGTGCCATTTTCACCATTGAAGAGATATGAGGTGTCCAGCTGAGGTTGTTTCTAATGTGAACCCCCAGAAACTTAGTGCTGCTGACGATCTCCACTGCTCTGTCATTAATGAGGAGTTGTGTGTGGTTCTGTCGAGACCTCCTAAAGTCGACAATGATATCTTTTGTCTTGTCAAAATTCAGGAACAGGACTGTGATGACCCTCATGGCCATCAGAGTAAACAGCAGGGGACTCTGGACACAGCCCTGGGGGGAACCAGTGTTCAAAGAAATGACATTGGACATGTTATTACCCACATGGACAGACTGAGTTCTGTCGGTGAGGAAGTCCAACAGCCAGTTGCACAGTGGAGTGATGAAGCCCAGACCAGTTTTCCTGCCAGTTCCTGAGAAATTATTGTATTAAACACTGAGCTGAAGTCCAAAAATAGCATCCATATGTGGGTGTTTCTTTTCTCCAGATGTACCAGGCTCAGATGAAGAGCAGTGGGGATGGCCTCTTCAGTTGAGCGGGTAGGTTTGTATGCAAACTGGAATGGGTCAAATGATGGAGGGAGTATTGAGATTATGTGATCCTTAACCACTCCGTCGAAGCAATTCATGATGATAGATGTTAATGCAATGGGTTGAAAGTCATTAAGGCATGTGATGGTTGGTTTCTTGGGCAATGGAATAATAATTATGCACCCTCAGTCTAGAATACACATCCTTAGTCATCCAAGGTTGGCCCATGTGACGATAGACTTTGTTGCTGTAACCTCCATATGCCACTGGATGTAGTTTGACACAGATGATGCATTCCTCTCCACATCCGTGTGTTGGTTGAGTGTAGCTACCTCTGTTTAGTGTTCTCGTTTGTTATGGCAAGGGGACGAGGGTCTATTTGGGGGAAATTAATAGATCAAGCCTGAAATATGTGTGGGGGGCGTTGATATTTTTCTCCTCATTTTCATCAAGGAGCACAGGCACAGCTATTTTAATTAGGAAGCATTTACCATTTAAACCCATTGATTGCTTAAAGGATGAGGGTGGTCACTATGTCATAGTGAGAGGTGTTTTATATGTGGAGGAAATTGCAATCTTGAATATTTATTTCCCTCCTAATCACCCAGCGGACTTTATGACCACTGCTTTCCCAAAGCTGGTGAATCTAAATATCAAGAACTCCTTTGTTGGAGGAGACTTCAACTTCAAATCTCTTCAAGGCAAGTTATATCTTCTTCCTCAGACCTCACTTTATGTGAGGAGCTGGACTATGTGGATGTATGGAGAACACATTTGATAGACAAAATGATAGGATTAAATTAATTACAAATATAAATACTCTATGTCTGTTCGTTCGTGAAATGTGTATTTCTTTGAGTGATGTTTTTCAGGAAGCGACAACCGTTCTAAATTGGGAGCAGATACCAAATGGTCTGCAGCAAGAGTGATAACTAACCTGGCAGAATAAACAATGGATGATTAAGGGTCGAAGTTTATGAACCAGAGACAGAGGAATTGTATATGAGACCACGGATCTACAAGACACCTCATTGTTCTGTGGGTTCATCAGTTCCTGCGCTGTTTCTACAGAAGGACATAAACAAGAACTTTGAACTTTGCACTCTACATTACGGCAGCCCGTCGGTGCAACACGCCTGTGACTCAAGAGAACAGAAGAAGCAGCTACACTATGCGATTAACTCAAGATAGCCATGCTCACTTTGACCAATCATTACCATATTGACAGTTCCAGGGTTGTCTCCTGAAGATATCCACAAAAAATTAATCCATTTTCAGTACATTTTGGAAGTACAAATGTTACCAACTCATAGCGCCCCCCTAGTGTTTAATCATGCTGAAAATGAACAAAAATTAATTATTTGACCTTTAGCATTATTGTTATGAAAACTATTTTTAATATTTTTGAACTGTGGTTCCAATCGGGTCGCCTAGACAGGGCTGGTTTTAACTTAGCTGTTGATTGGTGCTCTGGCTGTGGAAGCAGGATAGAGACAAGCCATCTTCCAGATCTCTGTGTCAGAGGAGCGCTCGACCTTTTCAATGTGCCATTTTAACATGTGATGTCAGAAACAGTCCTGTCATCACACATCAAGCAGATAGATAGATATATATAACTTTTTTCCACAGTGAAAAAAAATAAACATACACCGACTGTGGTCCCACTAACTGCATATAAACAATAACATTAAATCAGTGGTCCCCAACCTTTTTATTACCGCGGACCGGTCGAGACTTGGCAATTTTGCTGTGGCCCAGTGAGGTGGAGTTACCCCTCGTTTTTTTTTTTTTGGTTTGGGGACCACTGCATTAAATGATTGCACCTAGATTATGAGCTATTCATCTACAGTAGACTGAACGTATATAATGTCCCAACTTTCTGATTTGAATCAATTGTACATAAACAAATATCTCAAGTTTGTTTGAAGTTGATCTACAGGATGAATTTGTTCTGTGTGCGACAATGGGATTACAAGCACCACTTCAGCCAAAGATTTTAATGGTAAATATAAATAATATTTATCCAATTGAAGCTATCAGAGTTCAAATAGTTCAACTATATGTTTAAAATGTAAAGTAGAATATAAGCCATGCCGACTTTACAATCATATTGAATCATTTCTTGTAGGTAGCGGTTCAAGGATGGAGACTATAGTCAAACTTGGAGAGCTTTTCCCACTCCATCTAACTCAGATGGAACAGAGACTGGGGGATGAGGTGGAGGGTGGGGAGCAATATTATGTCCTACAGGTGACACTTCAACATCAATGAAAATATGAACACTATATCTCATCTGTAACTTCCAATAAACCTCATAACTGTAATACTATGTTTTATAGATTAACTTGAACTGTTTTGTGAATGCAAAGATATCCAGAGTAAGGAGGAGTAGTTTACCCTCTTTCAGTCGCCCGTCAGCTGCAGCAGCTCCATGAGGAAAAATAGTTTTGACAAAAATGCCCATCTGGCCACGTGCTGAGTCCTGCCCACCAACGATGCTGAAGCCAAGGCCCTGGGCATGGAAGAGTACAGTAAATGCCAAAAAAGAATTCTGCATTCATATTTTAACTTACTCTCACCTCTGCACAACAACTTTACCTGACATTGCACTGTACACATCAGACCTCAGTACTGTACTATCATCATATTTCATTCTCCCGGGTTCGTACAGTGCAATCTAACTGTCGGAGCCTCTGTTCTTCTCCTGCTCATGTTGATCCTGAGACCCTCATTTGCCTGATTTGAAAATCCAAATTCAAAGTCTTGTTTTCACGAGAAGCAGAACTGACAAACTGCTGAAATGTTGGAAGTGTTTGAGCTTTGAATAAACATCTCAATTGGCCTCTTGTTTGTCAGGAAGAAAGGTATAGACCTTTCTTCTGGAAGTCTGGATGATGTTAGGGAAAGCAAACCAGCCAGAAGCTGAAACATACGGGCTACATGTAATAGAGGATGGAAATTCCAAATGGCCCTCATCTTTCACTGGGAATTAGGGACAGGTCCCCTATAGCTTGTGTCAAACTCGAGCCACATGCAATGTATAAAATAGCCAACCACAGGTATTTCTGTGGCCCTCTAGACCCCAGAAATAGAACTCCAAGATAACAGTTCTATAAAAAATATTTTATCAGTTATTTTTAATACATTTTTATTTGCATCAGACCAAATAACATAAATTTGAAAAGATGTGAAATATTATCTAATCTTATGAGGTTCAAACGGAATGCAGATATTCAATTTGTTAATATTTTAACAGTTTAATAGATAATTTTATCCATACATTCTGCTACAACTGGACTTTCAAGCCACATCAAGATAGGTGGCTGCATTATTCATTCATAAATTGCGAGTGCAGATGTTCAATGTGACTGTATGTGTTTTAAAAAAAAAACCTCACACACAATATTAAAAAGACTCCACATGTAGCGCTTACCTACAGACAACCTCTGGGCTTTAGATATGCAAATGTGTCAAAGGAGAGGACTCACCTTCCCCTGGCCTTTCATCAGCACTATGCTGGAGATAATAGACGGCTGTGCCAGTCGCCATGGAGACTGTACTTGAACAGTGCTCATGGAGCGGGCTGATTTCTTAATTATCTGATGTTCCTAGAATGGAGAAAGCATACAAAAATAGCAACTTCCAGAGAAATTAATACAGTTATGGCCCCCTTTCTTCTCTCTCACTCTGTTTTATTGGGATTTTCTCTTCTATGTGTCATGCTTCTCTCTCTCTCTCTCATATTTCTCTTTTCATTGGATGGGGATGCAATATCTATATGTTTGACATCTAAACTTCACTTGGTTAACACTTAAACTTTATGTTGTTAATCTGGTTTTATTGTTTTTAAAGATAATTCAATGTCAGCACCAAATGATGAATAAATCTGGAATATACAGGAAGCTACAGAAATAACATGTTTTAATGCTTTTAAAGTGTTTTTTGTCATCTGATTTAAAGCAGCACCTGCACTTTCTGTGACAGATTAGAAGAATTTTCCTTTGTCCTCCCATCCTCTCCACCTTCTACAGAGGAATCATTGAGTGCCAGCTGACCAGCTGAATCTCCTTCTGGTCTGCAAGCTGCTAGGGTTCAGATTAAAAGTCTCTGCTAAGAGTGCTGAAGACAGCAGAGAAAATCATTGGGACTCCACTCGCCCCTCTCCATAACATTGCATACAGACACTGCTTGGCCACAGCAAACCAGATCCTCTCTGAATCCAACCATCCTCTCCATGTTCTATTAATCCAGTTCCACACAGCATTCGCTGTAGAATAGCTCAACAAGATTTGGTTCCCATAACAACATGCTGTGATAGTGTGAAGAAACTTTCCTTAGATAGGCCCTCTTCACCTATTAACCTACCAGTTTGTTGTGCATTGGTACACAACAAACTTGTTAAGCTCATTTGAGCTTAACAAGTTGAGCTGAACTGAGCAAACAAATGTCTCTAAAAAGAGCTGTAACATAAGGATCCCGGTCTTTACAGAACACTAGAGCACAACCTGTACTATCTAGAAGAGATGTATGTTCATCCTAACATCTTCAGTTTTATGTTGTGTGAGACTCAGAAACCTGTCTGACTCTTTCACTGTCCAGCTGATGAGGTAAGGAGTGTTTGCGTCGACCAGATAGAGGTTTCTCTGCCACTTCACAGCTGCTGCTGATGCTCTCCACAAACTGCTCATCATCCTCGCCCACTGATTCCAGACAACTGCTGCCACCTAAGGAAAAATAAATACAATTTTGTATTTTGTACAGAAATAATCAAACTCAACATAATTAAATATAATAGTTAGAATATACTAGAATTGCATCATTCAGGGTGCCAACATGTTGGAGTCTGTACTGATTGAGATGTTGTTCTTTTTCAAACGTTTTAATGAGAAATGTGATAGGGCATAGGTATGCTTCTCATGGATCTAAAGCAGGGGTGTTCAATACATCAATCGCCATGGCAACGGGTGTGCTTAAATGACAAAGAGTGAGAGAGTAAAAAGATAGGAGTGGTTTTGATGTGATCATCTATTCAGGGTGTTTTACCTTTGCTTACCTTTGCTGTGGTGCACTGCAAACACTGTAATTTCTGAATGTTCAATAATGGATGAAATTGGACTAATAACCTCTTTTGTTGGCGAGTATGTCATTGATAATAAACATCAAATGGGAGAAATATATCTTATGAAGTATTTATCAAGCAAGTGGCTTGTTAAATACGTGAATGTTAATTGCCTAATATAAAAAAACACAACCATGTCCCTCCCTCAGGGAGGGACATGGTTGTGTCCATGTCCCTCCCAAGGGTCGGGAATCGACCCTTGGGAGGGGTCGATTCCCGACCCTTGGGAATCGACCCCAGGACCAAGGGTCGGGAATCGAACCCAGGACCTTCTTGCAACAGTGCAATAGTGCTACCAAATGCTCCACTGTGCAGCCCAAGTTTTCTATCACTTTATAATTATTAATAAAATAAGTCAATAGAGTTTCATTTACAATTTTAATATCTTTGTCGCGTAGTACATCTCAGGCAGCTGGTGAGAGAAAAAGTAGATCTTGGTCTTAAAAAGTTTGGGCACCCTGGATCTAAACTGTTTATGTAAACAATTTATGTTCCACCTTCCCCTAATGACGGACGGATGGATGGAAGAACAGATGGACGGATGGATGAAAAGTATTTATTTACCTTGGGATTGGCAGTTGAGCTTCATAGGTGTAGGACTGCAGCGGCATGTTTCTGATGCCTTCCCCAGATTGAACTCCTCTAGGTTCTCCAGCGGTGATGACTGTAATAACACAGAGCTTTTCTCTAAATTGTTCCACAACAATGTATATTAGATTTATTTTAATAATAAAGAAATGCTTTGTTAATGTTCTAGTCCAGGAATACATCAGGACAGATTAATGGCAAAAGCTAAACATGCTGCTCCAGTTATCCAGTTAATCGTAATAAAAAATAGAATTACATCAAATAAAATTGCACAAGTGTTTTTATTTCAACTAAAAATATTAAAGATAAAATTATATGACAGAGAAAGATCTGTCCAGGATAACATGCCCTGCTGTTTTCATAATCCTACTTTGTTAGAAAGTATAGAAATGTTCTAGATCCCCTTTGGGGGTTTTCTCAAGGAAACTATCCGCAAAGTGTTCGACTGCATACCTGCCTTCGGCACCATTACTCTGAGCCAATGTTGGTAGTAGTTTTCCATAAAGTGAAAATTGCAATGCTTTTTAAAACCCTTGAATAACCAGGAGACTTATTAAAAACAAATTCTCGTTTACAATAATAAAATGCAGGTTATTTGTGTGATTTTAGTACTATGACAATAAACATCCACTCATATGTCAAATAATTTGAATTTACCAGGGAGAAATTGTTAAGACCAGTGGTGCTACTGAAGGAGATGCAAGGGGGTGCAGCCTGAAACAGGGATGAAGAGGATCTGCAGGTGCTGATGAGATCCGGAAGGCTTGTGGAGGGAAAGTGTTCAAAATCTACTTTTGACTCCTCCTGCAGGGACACAGAAAAACATGCATATTACATAGAAAAGAAATCCAACTAATCTAATTAACCAAGAAATAATGATCTGACATAAATTTGTTAGAAAAGTATTACTGATTAAACTTTAACTGTCATGGTGGGATCTATTTTCTTAGCCCACATGCAGAGCACAACAGGAGAACAGGGAATCAGTTAAATATTGTTTATTAAATACAGAGATGAATAATGAAGAATGGCGGGGGGAAAATCCGCAGGAGGGGCTCACGGAGAGGTCGGCTCATTGTAGAGTACACGGAATTTTCCGGGGGGGGTGGAGGTAAATAACCGACTGAGGAGTCAGGGGCTTTCGTAGGCAGATGATCCGTGTTCCAAGGAGACAGGGCTTCAGTTGAAGCAGACCCGCATTGAGGTGCGTAGATGGCAGTGGAGGGCGGACAGGTAAGAACGGGCGTGCCGGGAGACTGAGGAGCGAGGCAAGCAGTCGGAGAAAACAGGACTTGCTTGAGATCAGATGGAGGAAGTGAGAGTGGCGCTCCGGCAACCAGTGGATAAGTTCCACGGCGTCACCAGGAGGATGGTTCCAGAAATAACCAGGAAGATCACCTCGAGGAGGATTAAGGGCGTCACGAGGAAACACCTGAAGGCAGGAACAACGAGAAGATTACTCAGGATCAGCTTCGATGAAGGCTCAGAGAGTTCTTCTAAGGGACTCAGAGGTATTGTTACTGCCTAACACTCAGGCGCCGAGGTACTGGCAGTCAGCTCCTCTTGTACTCCTGGACTGATGTGGTGATGGGACTCAGGTGAGGTGAGCCGCGGCAGGCTCCTCCAGGTAAAAAACAGTATTGATGCTATCTGGTGGATAAAACGTGATGCAACAAGGAAAACCCCAAAAACCCAGATTCCTGACATTAGCTTTAATAACATAAAGCTACATAATTTTTAAAGTTTAATCAGTAATACTTTTTTAACAAATTTATGTCAGATCATGATTTCTTGGTTAATGTCAAGTTGTCATAACAAAGACATTTTGAATAATGCCAACTTTGTATTAAAAGTGTCATGATTTACTGAATGACACTTTATGATAACAGTCATACATATTTATGAAGACTTGCTCATGTTCATGACAGGTGTTATGTCCCGTTTCTGACGGTGTCATGACAGTCTTATTTACAATCTATCAAATAAAGTGTTACCCTATTTTCCAGTCTGTACCAACAATGTTGCTTCTTGGCTGATGCTTTTTTACTCTCAAAACTGACTTTATTGTGTAGGTCTGGAAAATAAAACATCTTTTACTAATTTCCACTATCTAAAAGTGCTTTAAACTGACAAAGCATTTTTCCCATTTATACTGGAGTTAAAGTATAAATGTATTGTTGAAATTCACATAGAAAGCTAATGACTCAATGTGTAATGAGTGTGTCATCTCCACGCAGAAACCTAAGCAAAGTTTATGTTTGTGTGAGTACATGCATTTACCTGACTTGATACCACCAATTGGAGAAGACCAGTAGTGGAGCGAAGGACGGAAACAGCCTCTTGATGTGTGAGACCCACTAGAGACTGACCATTAACTATCAGTAATTCATCACCAACATGAAGACGGCCATCCCTGAAACTCCCACAAACATGCATTTTACTTGAATGAAAATAGTGAGGATTTCACTTTTAATATTTAGTAGAAACAATTTGATCTCTAAATCTCCAATGATGAATCCCACCAAGAATAAAAAGCAGAGGCACTATTTATTCAATAAAAATTAGGCTAAAACAAAGAGTTTCACTTAATATGATACATAAAAATGTGCTAAATAAATATTTGTAGTGATAACTAAACCCATATGAAAATTACAAACAATACACACATTTTCCAATGGCTTATGTTTATTTAAAAATTGTACAATTGTACAACAGTGAAGTGATATTAATTGAATTAATTTAAAAGTGAAAATAATTAAAATATTTTCTGAAAAAGGTTGGATATTGATTATTTTTTACTTGAAGATATAAATATCTGAAAGTGATATTGGTACAATTATAGGTAGTGTAAACCAGAGAATTACAGCATGGATGATAAATTATAAATTTGATATTTAACATTTGGGGCTGCACAGTGGCACAGTAGGTAGCACTGTTGCAGCAAGAAGGTCCTGGGTTCTATTCCCGGCCTGGGGTCTTTCTACATGGAGTTTGCATGTTCTCCCTGTGCATGGGTGGGTCCTCTCCAGTACTCTGGCTTCCTCCCACAGTTCAAAAACATGACTGTCAGGTAAATTGGTCTTACTAAATTCTCCCTAGGTGCGTGGGTGTGTGTGCATGGTTGTTTGTCTTGTCTGTCTCTGTGTTGCCCTGTGACAGAGTGGTGACCTGTCCAGGGAGTACCCCGCCTCTCGCCTGAAAGTTCGCTGGAGATAAACTCCAGCATCCCTCCCAACCCACTAGGGACAAAGGTGTAGGAAAATGGATGGATGGATGGATAGATAGATGTTTAACATTAATCAGCAAGAATTTGTCATGAAAACTCATATTTCATGTGCATGGAACAATTTACAAATTAATTGGAATTACTGTTACCTGTGAATAGCGCCCCCTTTCTCTATATGAGCAATAATAATTCCATGAGAACAGCGCTTGGAGCCACGTCCCCCTGTTATTTGTATTCCAAGACCCTCATGACCTTTCACCATATGCATCTTCCAGATGTGACTGCCCTCTCTGAGCTAGGGAAAACAGAAAAACAAGAAGAAATCTATCACACAAGAGTGAGACACAACTATTGATATAAATAAAACATAATTCAAAATGAACAGCTTAATTGTATTCTTCAGAATTTTACTCACAGTAATGAGCTTAAAAGATGAGCAGACATGTCTCCAAAACTTTTTTGTTTATCATTTTATTTTTAAGGAATAACATATCAGATTTAGTCCTGATTCCTCTTATGGCTTTGACAGCAGATCCATAAATGCTTTGTAGAATTCCGAAGCAAGCCCATCGGGGTCCAGTGCTTTCCCTCCGTGGAGGGATGTGACGGCTCTTTCCACCTCTGTCTCTGATATTTCTGCATTCGGATCTTTCTTTTTTTCATCTGGTAAATTGGGCAGCTTGATTTGTGAGAAAAAATTTTACATTAAAGATTGAGAGTTGTCACATTGCTCTAATTGGTACAGATTTTTGTAGAATTAAATAAAAGCTGCATTTATTAATTTATTTTCTTTGGGTCTGTAGAACAGGAACTCTCCAGTCAGAAATTGAAACAATTGTTTGGGAGGACTTCCGTGTTTTTGTATGAAAGGAAAGGTATCCACCTGGTTTATCCCCGTGTTCAAACAACCTTTGTTTAGCGAATTTGACTTTGTCTGCGTCAATAACAGTGTTGTAGAACTCCAGACTGGTCTCGGTCTCGATACCACTTTTTGATGGCCTTGGTCTCGTCTCGGACTCGACCGCATTTCGTCTCTCGGGCATTGAGACCTTGGGATTTTATTTCAAGACCACAATTTTGGAAATGTCTCTAAACTGCCAGCAAATTGTCCAGTTTATAGCTTAACATCTTTGTTTTCACTGGATGGAAAACATACCGATTAAAATCAAAGAAATAATGTGACTTAATAATTACGTGTTTTTATTACCACTGTCACATGTTGCCTCCCCCTTTCACTCACACGCAGTATTCCAAGACATGCACCATGGTTTTCTCTATAAGAACCACTGCACATGTGGTTTTGCACATGTGCAAATAATAATTATTTGTGTATGTGGTGCAAATCATTATTTTGATAAAAATTATCATTATTATTGCTGTCTAATCGTCAGTAATAGAATACCGCCACATAAATCATAAAATATGGTGACGTAAATTCAGCAGTTCTTCGCTTCCACAGACAGTAGAACTTTGAAAAGAAGTTCAAAAAAGATAAGCTCTGTGGACGTGATTTTAGCTAAGCTAGCTGTATAGGGACAAATTATATGAAAAAAGCTGTCACTCACTGCACTGAATTATTGTGCAGAGGTGCTGACTAACATATCACGTATATGAGACAACACTGTGACCAAAGTCTGCAATATATGGGATATATATGGGCAATATGGGACATTCACAAAGATCTGATTCTTCTGGACGGCTCTTTACTATAAACATAGGACTGGAGCCGCACTGAGAGCTGTTCTTTGTTGTTGTAATGCTCTGCGTACACTACAGTGGCTATTATTATTTTATTTAATTATATACATTGATATTTATTTAATTAGCAAATAAACAACACACAAGAATGGAAGAGCACGCATAGTATGTTCATTGCTCTTTGATCGTTTTTGTCACCTCTGCAGCTGGAGATAGAGTGAGCACAGCCACAGTGTGCACCTTGTACTTGGTTACTGGTTGTTCCTTGGACTATGGTCATCATTGAGCATTGTTTACTGCTAGGGCATTGCCTTAATTGTTATGTTTAATGGTGCAGGGGAACAAAAAGAATCAGAACTCGCTTACAGATCAAACCCCTGACACCGTCCGGTCCAAAACATTTGCCTCTATAATCTTCAGCCCAAATTGCCCATGAACGCCATTACTTTATCTGGCGAAATAAAAATCTTTGCTTCCCCATCATGCACAATCCTCAGTCTGGATGCCTTCCTCCCGCAACCATTGCTTTACCACATTTAATCCTTTCTGCTCGCATATGGTGTCTGCCGAGAAATCCTGGAAGGACATTATCTTGGGGCTGCGATACATCAGGAGCTGGTGTTGTAGTACTCAAAACAGGTCTTGGTCTCAAGACCACTTTTTAATAATCTCTGTCTCGTCTCAGACTCAACTGCATTTGGTCTCAGTCTTGTCTCGGCCTCGGACATTGAGAACTCAGGATATTATTTCAAGACCACAACTGCAGAAATATTACTAAATTGTCAGCATATTGTCCAGTTTATTTGTTAACATCTTTGTTTTCACCGGATGCAAAACATACCGATTAAAATCCAAACAATAATTATGTGTTTCTGTTACTGCTGTCACACGTCGCCTGCCTCTTTGACTTTGGCAGGGGACATGGGGAAAGGTTTTTCTTTTGCATTACCCTTCAAAACTTTTGCGATATCTTGCAATAAGTTTTCTGTTCCCTCGCAATAAAATATTTATTTTGTATATGTAGCGGTGACAAACAATCAAACCAGCTTTTGGTATCGCTACACAGCCGTTAGAAAAGACGCAGCACATAATGTCCGTTCCAACCGTCGTCACCTAGCAACGGCGGAGGGATATTAACCCCCCCCCCTCAACCACGTCAAACTGCGACACAACTAGTAAATAACACACATAATAAAACCGAAAACAGTATTAATAAACACAAAACAGTATTAATTTACTACAACTATTCAACGAAAATGGCTCGTGTGTCACTTATACAGTCACAAATGTCAATTTAATTTTTCAAAGATATACCTTTCTATTGAAAAAGCCTTCAGTCTACGGGTATGAAGATAAATAAATAAATTTGCAGAAGTATTTTTATAGGAGAATTGTTTCAGATTTTCTTGAAATACAATTTTAAAATGAAATATGGATTTTATATACTTTATTTACTTATTAAGCTCTGTGTGATATAAAACGGTAGGTAACCTTTACAGAGTCACCATTAAAACTAGAAACTTTAAACTATGACTTCACATGAAGACATGACCATCTGAGAATATTTCAGTAATCTTCTGATGACTCATGGTTTTTAAAAAGTATTTATTTTGCTGTCTATATAGAACACCAATAAGGAGTACGCACTGTCCTTAAAACTTCCAACTCAGTCCACTAAGAGACACAGTGAAACCAGGCTGGTGGGATACTATAGGACCAGAATGTGCTGAGAGGGGAAGAGCAAGAGGTGGATTTGCTGGGATGGCCTTGGAACCCGTTAATTACTTCTTGCAGTTCTAGTTTTATTTGCTATTCTATACAAAGTTCCCACAAGTCTGAACCAGAAGTGATCGGCCATCTTGTTAGACAAGAGCAGTGCAAAGTATAGATGAACCAAGGCTTCTAGACCACCACAAACAAAGTATATAAAAATATAACGTTTAAGAATTAATATTGTTCATGTACTTATATTGTTTATAAGTTTATAAGGATAGAGACATGAGCTAGTTCTAAGCTTGTGAGTTGTTTACTTTTGACACATAGTTGAGAGACATTTTACTTGTTTGAGATCAATATAAACTTCCTTTCAAGCACAGCATATGTATTCTTCATAAGCTAGGAATAAGATTTCCACTTCCAGGAGTATTAATATCCCCAAAGTTGATTAAAACTTTAAGAAATCAGCTGTAAACTCCTAATTAAAATCTCAAAATGTCCTTGCTTGGATGAAACAGCTCTAAGGAGGCTTTTATGACAGTTGGTTGACATTTGACTATACACCACCAGTAAACATATTACATTCATCTATTTTGATGATTTATTTAAAAAAAAAACATCTTTTTTGATATTCCAGTTTTAAGTTCTTATCTTGTTCTGATTACACTACTCTTTGGACAGGCGATGAGATTTGGGAGGTAAATGGAAACTTTCTCCAAGGACTCACATGCCAACAGGCCATCCAGACCTTCCTCGTTGTCTCCTAGTGCTACCCCTGAGCTTCCTAGTGCGAGCTTCATGTTTACAGTTATCTCAGATTTTCTGAACAAATGTTAAACCAGTTGATTCTTTTCTATACTGCTTCTATTTAGAAGATATATATACGTATATATATATCTGTAATTTTGTCACAATTTGGTGTATGGAGGTGGTGAGACAGATGCTATGAGACCCAGGTTGGAGTGAAATGATATTTTAATGGTGCAATAATCCAAATAAAGCCCACAGTTCGGGCAGCACAGCTGAGCGGAAGCCAGGGCTCAACACTGGTAGCAAACAGAACATCCGAAGGACAGCATATGACACCATGAGACTGAAATGAGCCGAGGACCCACCGAGGAACAAAGGACAAAGGTGGGGTTAAATACACAGAGGGCAATCAAGGGAACAAGACACACCTGGGAAACAATCAAGGGGAAGACAGGACAACGAGGAGACTCAGGGACACAGAAACTCAAAATAAACACAAAGAAAAACACAAAACATGACAGTTAGACAGAATGTTATGTCTAAATGACAGACATCCCTTGGTCTCCTGTACCAATCTGGATGCTATTTAAACTTGCTGAAATATTTTCATTTTGTCTCTTTTTATCTGTATAATGAGGGAGTCAGTAGTATCATCCCTTGTGTGGTTAAGCTTAAGCGTAGTGTGTCAGGAGATTCTCACCTGGGTAGTAGCTTCACTAGTGAAGGATTGCATTTTGCATTCCGACATCTGACTGTGACTTCTCCCCAGCAGAGTTCCAGCAGATCCATTGTATGAATGAATAGTTCTAGTCTGAGGAGACAAGTCTGGGCTGCACTCTTCTTGTGAAGAACTGACTTCTGCATCAGTATTAAAAAGGGAGTATTGATTCTTGGTTTGGATCTGTGATGCAGTACTTTCCCTGTAGCCTTGATTAGATGATCGTGATATCACCCCGAATTTGCGCGTACGTTTGCAGTTCATCACTTCAAAATCAATTATGTCCTGCTGGGTTTGACAGTGATCCATCTTGTTAGGAATAGTGAAACTTCCCTTGACACAAGGAGGGAGTGGTGCCTTTCGCTTGATGCGACGCAAAAGGATCAAATAAATGCAACCGCCATTCCAGCACTGATCAACCAGGTAGCTGTAAAAAAAAAGAAACAGACTTAGTATCTACAAAACTATTCTGTTCTGTTTTTGCCAAACACATTATATATTTAAAAAGTCATTCATTTTCAAGTAAAGTTTTATTGTCCACTCAAGAAAAAATTGACAAACTGCTGCAAAGTTCCTTGTAAAACTAAACTGATCATGCTGCACCACCAGCAGCTAGCAAAATATTTAATCTAAACTCACTTGGTAGATATAATGGACAAAAGTGCTCAGGACACAGAAACATCAGACTACGCCAAATATCCTTCTGTTAATAATCACTATGTCCCCCCCTCTCCCCACAACTGCATTTAACTCTTGCTGTGCTGGCTCAGTTTGCCTAACTCTCTCAGACACGCACCCTTCACACTGGATTGCGACCACTTCACAATCTGCATAAGCTGGGCATTGCAAAAAATTTGAATAGCTTCATTTCAGTGTGAAAGTGTTGTTAGACTCTTTGTAGTACCTTTTCCAGTGTGTTATTTGCTATTGTTCAACTATGATGTCATTATAATGTCAAGGACACAACCTACCAGCTCCTTGAGCTTTTGACAATTGGGATATGGCCTTCCAACAGTCAGATGTTGGCCTTCCATATGGCTAGTTATCTGCACCAGTTTCAGTTTTACCTTCAGTGTTTAACGACTTTGACAGCTGCATGAAAGGATGCAATTAAATGGGCTTTCTATAAAGAGAACTACACACCAATGGGCAAATAGTCTTGCACAATAATTTTAAAATAATCCTGAGAGGGTTTTGAGAGGAAATCCAAAATCTGTGTATTCTTCTCAAATATTTGAGTCAGACACACCAAGGTTCTATAATGTGATTGTACTTTTTTTCTCTTATAAATTTAAATTTAAATACGGTGTTCAGTTTGTCTTAGAAGCAGGGCTCTGAGCCGGGAATGAAGTCACAACCAAACTGAAAGTATTTCTAGTTTGAAAACAGCTTGCCATTTGCTTGGGGGTTAACAATACAACCAGATGACACATTAATTTACTCCTCATTATGCATTCAAACATAAAGAAACATGTTTACATATACTGTAGATATTTTACAAGTACCAGTGCAGCTGGTTTAATGATAAACAGTGCTAAAAAAAACAAAAAAAAAACTTTGACTTTCCCATCTGAAATTCCAATTTTCGTGGGGGTTCACGTTGTATTTTCAATTTGAATTTTGGAAAATCTGACTTCAAAGTACGAAGAGAAAGCCCAAAAACCACAAATATGTAGTAATTCCTACAGTCTCCAGCATAACCACCACTGGGCACAATTTGAGGTGTGCGCATCTCAGTGCCCTGGCCTACCAGAGAGCCCAGCTCATACTGATTTGTATGTGCAGAAGACCTTGGAAAAATAAAGTATCTATTCCTATGGACACAGACATATGCAGGCTTCACAAAACAAATATGGCTTCTGAGGTCTGAACCAGAACCCCAAATATATTGATTCTATGACAATAAAGTAATTCAAATCATATTTATACAGTTCTTTTCAAGACACTTAAAAATGCTTTACAATGAAATCAATCATCCTCATTCACATATTTATAGCATTTATTACTTATTGATGATTCAACCCAAAAAATAAACACTTTCAGATCTCTTAACTGTTAAAGCACTCTTATATCCCATAAGTAATACCGTCTTACTGCTGAAATAAGTTTTTATTGTTGCAGTTGCATGATGAAAATCATATAATTTAGTTCTCAGCCTCATGTTGTCTGTCCCTTCTTTTCACAAACACCCCTGAACTTTTTGTACCCCTCTGCATATGAAACTATTGTGTGATTGGTCTTAATTTCATTTTCATCTTTCTCCCTTTGTCATTGTAGCTGCATATGTGTCTATATTCTTTTGTCGTCATGTTGTGTTGTACGTTTATTGTGGACTCAAATGCAGAATGGAAGAGGGAGCTTGTAAATGAAGGACATTTAATAAAAATGATGAATAAAAAATTTACAAAAATCACAAGGAGCTAGAGCTCCTTGTGATTTTTGGAGACATGTCAATGAGACTTGACATGTCTCCTTCATGTCAAGGAGACATGAAGACAATGCAGAGTCAAACAGGGAAGTAACAGCGTATTACTAATGTCATCTTACCTGGCTCCGCTGACATTAACTCCCACCATGAGTTGTCCATTTACTGACAGCAATTCATCTCTGAGTTTGATACACCTACAACAGGCTGCTGGGCTTTTCTTTTTCACCTCCGTCACCCAGATGTAGCCTACGTCGACGATGGGGCCCTCCTCTCTCTTTTTCCTTGAAGAGCCTTTTTTTCTGATATCAGGATCCCCAAAAATAGGGATGTTCCCAAAGCTCAGGCCAAATTCTGCAGTATTGTCCTCACTTTTTCTGAAGGAAACAGCATGAACTTCGACATCAAGTCCCTTCCTACAGCAGGAGCTTGTAGCTGAGAGAGCTGTGTCACTCTCCATGAAATTGAACTTAATATATTCCACCAATTTCTGAGCGGCAGCCAGACACAAGGGCAGATCATCCAACTGAACACTGCCACAAAAACTGTCTTCTTCTCCATTGTGGTACTCTTCATCCTGGAGGAGGTAGAACCAACAAATCTATATACACAGTCAATTTTAGATTCCTCTATGTGACTTCCTAGTCTTTGTTACACTCTAACTGATGTTTATTTAACCCCTTAACCCTCATCCCCAAAATCACCAAAAATGCCTGAAAAGGTATACCCAACTTAAATCAGCTGCTGTTCTTGAACAATGAGTACATGCAAAAGCTTGGCCTCTTGACAAGCTAAATTTTCTATTTTTGCAATCAAAAATACTTTAACTATAAGTAGTTTTGTACCTATTATGTTTGTAACATAAAAGAAATAGAAAACTTTGCTTCACCCAGATTTTTTATTTTTATTTCTTGTAAATGCACATTGAGTGTAGAATGTATGGACTGGGAAATACAATAAATATGTAGAATGAAGTATTCAGCTTGTGGATTTCAAGATTGATGAAAATAGCACAAAAAAGAAATGCGCTATGTAAAGGGGGGGGGGGGGGGGGGCAAAAAACCCCCAAAAAAAAACAAAAAAAAGAAAACCAAAAAAATTTAAACCGGTAAAAAACACCCCAAAAAAACCAAATT
>CAEGAD010099089.1:0-14396 GCA_903067055.1 Poeciliopsis paucimaculata
GGCGTGACGTCAGAAAGTAGAACGTAATCTGCAGCCGTTACGTGAAGGCGGGGCTTAAGCAACACCAACCAATTAACGCTGGAATTTAACAACGCAAATATTACGGACTTTACACCGGCAGTGTTATTTTAAAGCTGTGTGGTGTCAAAACAACACTCACACTCTTTATTTAACACTACACCTGAGATTTTAACACTGGCATTTTTACTGTGTATAATTTAAATTTTACTTCCTTGTTTATTTTTTTCTGAGTAAATATCATTACTTTCGTTTTTTCAACTGAAAACTTAAATCCCCATTGCAATGCCCAACTCTCTATTTCAATAATGACATCTTGTAATTTTTTAACAATGAAACCTAAATTTTTCCCTCTTTTCCAAACCGCTCCATCATCTGCAAAAAGTGAACATCCCATTTCTTTTCCAATATCTTTAAAAATATCATTTATCATAATTGAGAACAGTAATGGACTTATTATACTCCCCTGTGGAGTTCCATTTTCTACTATATATACTCCTGATATTACGTCACCGATTCTAACTTGTATTTTTCTATTTACTAAAAAGTCTTTAATCCATTGAAATATCTTTCCTTTAATGCCCAACATATATAATTTAATTAATAATCNTTGCGCCTTTCTAATTTCATGCTCTAAACATAGTGTTGGATCATTAGTACTCCTCCCTTTTCGAAAACCACTTTGATGTTTTGCTATATATCCTTTACTATTTAAATAATAAACTAGCCTTTTGTTAATCTTTTTTTTCCCATTATTTTACATAAGTTTGATTTTTAATATAGGATATTCAAACTCTCTTTTTATGCCATTCATTCTTTTAATTATTTTTCAATTTTTTTTCCATTTTTGTTTCTTTCCCTATTGTACTACAAATCTTTCTGCAATATCCTCTTTTTATATTCTTAATTATTCTTCTTACCATTGCTAGCTTTCTTTTATAATCAATTAATTTCTTAGAAATTGGATTACCTTTTAATGCCGTAAATGCTTTATTTCTTAATTTTGTTGCCTCTTTATATTCATTTGTCCACCATGGTACCATTTTCTTATAATTTTTACACCCTGTTTTCTTTATAGATTTATCTGCTGCTTCCATGATTATTTCACAAATTTTTTAATTTACATCATTTATATCCATTCTCACGTTTACTTTTCCTAAGCTTATTTGACTCAAATATCTCTTCCACAGAGTCTCCTCGTCGTCTCTCCTCTTCTCTCTCGGTACTCCGGTTAGTCCCGCCCCCAGTCAATCAAAATTCAGGAAAAGTGTCATCACCCAACAGCAACTGACCTTAGGCAGAACAACCAAAAAAAACATATACACAGCATTCTAGTCTTTCACACCTCATGTTGGTTCGTACTTTACATACAAACTAGCCAATATTGTTCGTTCTTAAAGTGACAGAACACAATATTTTAATAATAGACTTTTTACTTCAACTGTTTATTTTCTTTTTAATGAACTTGTGCTCCTTTCACACTCCTACCAAAAGACTTTAAAATTATTATATCTTATTTTAAGATATTAAGTGGCATTCAATGAATCTGTTATTTTTCAAAACAACAATAGCATATATATATTCCTGGGAACCCCGGGGGTTACACACACATATGACGGGGCCTGTGACAGTGTATTAAGAGACCATTGTAGATAGAAAAAAAGGAACAAATTTCTGACGAAAAAAAATATCAGAAATGTTCTAGTAAAAATATGGTCATTTCTGAGTTGAAAAAGTTGCAAATTTGATAGAAAAAAATACATTTTTATAAAAAAAAAAAAAAATTTTCTAAAATTTCTGACATCTCAAATGTTTTGAGGGGGTTTTTGGTGAAAATTTGCTTCATTGTTCTATCTAAAATGGCTCAAATACACTCTTGTGCCATTCAGACTTTGGGCTCTCAGCTTGTAAGATTTAATCCCCTCCTACTTTGCCTCTTTCTCTCCTGTGATTGGCCACTGTTTTCTCCTTAAACCAACAAACAAAACCCTCCCATCCTCGTCTGTTCTACCAGTGGCTGTCAGTCTGTTTGGATTATTGGAATTGCTCAGGCCTCACATGTGCTCTCTCTCTGTCCCACTGTGCACACCACAAGATATCAACCATGAGCAGGATTAGGTGACAGACAGCAGTGTTCTGTTTCCCTTCTAAGAAAACAAGACAGGAAGAAAGAAAACTGCCATGGAGTTGAAGTAAGTGCCAAATAGTTGTGTTAACCCAGTTATAAATGGAAAGATAAGAGGAAGAAAGAGGAAAAGATTTATGAATATAGGAAGGGAGTATATACAATGAGAATGGTGAATGCCTTGTTGAAAAATGTTTGATGTTTTTTGGCTTCTGGAAGAGGTAAAGATTATATAAAGATGCTTCAAAAATGAAAGCTTATTTCCCTGGAAGACTTCTCTGGGTTTATACTTGAAAGGTGAGTTCCAGCTGCAGATTAAACAGCCTCAGGGCTCACATAGCGAAACTCACATTTATGCTCTCATGTCTTCTCATTTCCTTTGCCTGTTTGTGGTTCTTCCTGCTCAACAAGTCTGTTCAAGTATTTTATGTAGTAAACAACATGACTCAAATTCAAGCTGGAGTTATTACAACGCAAACTGGGTAAAAATTAATTAGCTCTGAAACAGGAACAGTTTTCTGATGCAACTGTTTCACTCAATTTTGACATTGAACTGCAATGTTTCAGCTTGACTGAATTCAGGCTGACAGATGTGCAGCATGGATGCTTTCCATTTTCCTTACAGCTGCACAACTGTTCACTTCAGTTTGAGTTCTGCAGCTGCAGCTAACACCCTGACACAGAGACACAGAACATGGTCTTATCTCAAGTATGCAGAATGCAAGATTGGCAGATATACTGGCTTGGTGATCTGATGCAGAGTTCTCCATTTTACTCACTTCTTTTACCCTTTTTCTTTGAAATGTGCACATATAATTTAAAAAAAACTTAAAAGATGGAGGACAAACAGAGAAATCCCCATGTTTGAGAAGCAAAGCAGAAGTTTTGTAGTTTGCCCAACATGTAACCATAAACCTGGTTGAACACAACATTTCATCTATGGTCTGTTGGTTCAGATACATAGGTGGGACACATAGTTGGATGGTGACATGCTCTGCTACTGTAATCTCATCATCCTGTTACTACTGGATGCTTAAGATTAGCATGATAATGTTGAAATGTATGGCTACATCACAACTGCCACATAAACCCCCTGAATTCAGTGGAAAAAAGGGCTTGAGAAGTTATTGGTGCAAAGATGTTCTTAAAGGGTTGAAGAAGTCCTTCGTGAAATGTCTGATGTCTAAACCTAGACTTTGACCTGGTTTTAGATTCTAAAAATATAACAGCTTGTTGAAAATAGCTGTTGAAAATGGTGCTCATTCCATAAATCAGCTGCACTTAAACAAAATGTTGATGACTAAAATTACAATTATTTATGATGGAGATCAACACCCATCCCATAGTTCACCCAATGAGTTAAGGGATGCACCAGAAATCATTTTGTAAGCTGAAACATTGACAATAAATAAAATAAACAAAAAAGCAGAATTCCAAACTCTGAAATGTCCTTACATGCTTTTATAGAATTCTGAAAAGCATTTTAGGAGGTAGAATGTAGTTTCTATTAGCATCTCCTTGCCCCATTCATGATCTTTGGGACTGATCAGTTCATATGGCATAATTGAGTACTGTAAGCCTTTCTTATGGTGTCCATCATACTTTCTGCTATAAGGCTGTTCCATGTATGTTAATATCTCGGTTGTGAGATATATGAAGTTTTATATCTTTATCTTCAAGACAGAAATGCACCACAAACCCATTTGCAAACCAAGACAGGCCAAAGAGCCTGTTTTGCGGAGTGCAGTTCTACTTCTACTATATGTCTTTATTTTCACAGAAAAAAAAACACTAGAACAGCTTTTGCTTGAAATACTCTACTTATTGGGAGTTTATAGGTTCTAGTTTTCATTTTTGTCTTATTCTCCCCAGTTTGATCAGAATAATGGTATCTAAGTGTTAAGGTAACCACTGCAGACAACTGTTTTAATCCCATTGCTGTTGCTGTTTCTACGCTGATGTCACATTTCAAGTCTGTTTGACCAGTTTTGTTTTTTGTTGTGCGTCACTCCTGTGAGTGAGCTCAACGTGTTTTGAGAAGGCAGAGATGAGCTCACTGAACACAGCTGTGAAGCTGTCACACATAATGGAGTGTATTGGGTGGAAGGAGGGGGATACTAACTATGTCTGATGAAGAATTTCCTGTTTTCTAAATTGTAGTTTGATTAGTCAGAGATATACAAAATATGCTTAAAATCTATTCCTGAAGTTTCTTGCATACTTTGCATTCAAATTTTCCTGCAAAATTTTTTCACCTGACAATGATCTCACATGCAAAAAACAAAACAAAACAAAAAAAACATGGCAGTTGACTTTATAGAGATAGTATTCATCACCTTATGAACTTTGTGTCCCAGGAATTAATTTACAAACAGGGGCTAGAAACGAGCGTAAGTTTCACGTGTAAATACTAGAAACTTCTGGTAGTTTCTAGCTCTTACGCTAAAGAACAAGACTACAATCCCAGAAAAACCCAAATCAACTCAAGATCTTTACATAGATGGTCATTTAAAGCATCTAAAAATTCCATGAAATCTGAGGGGAACAATCTGGATCTGTATTCCTCCACCAAAACAAAACCTACACTGCTCCTCCTGGATCAGAGGCCTGACGGTCTGTTTCTTTTCAACTCCTTCACCATCATTTTATAAAGTCACTAAACATCATCACCTGACCCATCTGATCCATCTCTTTTAGTACATTCTCTATTCTCACGGCACATTTGATGTCTGGCCTTTCACCTGTTTTTTTTTCTGTTTCTGTTTGCTCTGTGACTCAGCAGTCAGACCCACGCTCACGTTACCAGAAAGTCCTTTGTTATTGGCCATGAGAGGAACCTTTTCCTTTCCATTACTCCTGTTTCTATTTGTCATATCTCAAGTAGTCAGCCAATATTCGCTCACATACTGCATGCTGTCGCTGCGCCACACTGCTGTGAGGCAGCAGTTTCTGCAGGCAGAAGGAAAGGAAGGAGATGAGTGGAAGAGACAGAGAGGAGAGGGAGGAGAAGAAAACAGGAGAGGAAAAAATGATGTAAAACTGAAATGCAGTCTGGCAACAGGTCCACTTCTCAACTTTGCTCCCATAAACACATGAAGAAACCATGATGATGTCACATTCTGTCATCCTATCCTCTTATAAATAGATCATTGATGGTCGGAGGGTGGTGCTATGTCGGTTAGGATGAACTAAAGGTATGTTTACAGTTATTCAATGTTTTATTTTGCTAATGTGGGGAGCAGTGTTTGGACCTGCAGAGATCAATGCCTATTGATCATACCAGAGCCTTGCTGTTGTCCCATTCTGTGCTGAAGTGTGCAGACGAATCCCTCCGTTCCTTTCTGTGTGATAAATGAGGGGAACTACATCCAGCAGGAATTATTCCGCTTTGCTGAAGCAGCTCTGCTTACATAAGAGCAGAGCGACCTTGTGCTCTGTCAGCACAGCACTGCTAGTGTTGTGGCTGTCTGCAGGATTTAGGAGTTTTACTAATCACCGCTGTGTTTGATGCCCAGTTCATCTGCTCTGTGGAGCTGGTGAGTTAAGGATCTAGTCTGAGCTTTGGATAGCTTCATTCAAATCTTCCATTTGATGCAATTTTACATACAGACATTCATTTTCTTTTATAGATTCTATTGTGTTGTGCTAAGCTAAGGTTTTACTAAGCTTTTATTGTGATCATGTTTGTGCTGTAATACTAGCTATTTGTAGTGTAGTAGCTTCGGATTCATTCCATTATCACTACTCTGAAATCTTATTTGCTCTTTGGTTGATTAAACTGCTTTAAGAGAAGAAAAAAATTCTGAAAGCCTTAAGAAAGTGGGCTGGGGAGGAGGTGTGAACTCAGAAAAGACTTTCCTTCCAGCAGCAGAGATGGCCTGTTTTTGAGCCTGTGTTGAATGTGAGGAGACAAAGAAAACTGTGACACACTTTTTGGGTCTGTTGCTGCCAGATTTGGTTACAAGTCTATTACAGAATGATGCAGAAAACGCTGCAGAGTAACAAAGCAGAATTGGTATATACATTATGAAGGATGCTCTTTTCCACTTCATGCAAGTGCTTTACTTCCTATTGAAATATTTATCACCTAAAAAGCCTTCTTATCAAAGATACAGACTTCCTGCACATTTCCCAACACGCGGATTGAGGCTCGCAATAAGGTCACAAGAAATAAGTCTTTATTTTTAGCCTTATGTTGCTTGGTTGATTGAAGCATAGTGTTTTTAAAGTACTTTAAAAAGGAAAGAAACATTATTTTGCGGTCAGAAGATGTTTTAGATGGATTTCTTTGAAATAAGGGTTTTGATGAAATTTACTTTAATCAATGTGATGAGTCATTGTACTTGAATTTTAAAAAGTCATACAGATTTATGTTTAGAGGAGCTTTTTGCTTCCTTCAAAAATAATGTTTATTGAATTTTTTTTTGCTGTAGATATCAATTTGATTTTAACCTTACTGTATTTTCCTCTCAATCAATAAATTCCAACTATCTTCTTTAATCCTGCTAGCTTGTTAATATAACTAATATAACAAGGTAGGGTCTAGTAAATCTAGCTTCCTACTGATATTAATTTGAGATTATCCAGGTGTGATTGAAAATCTTTCATTAACACTGTATGTTGTTTAAAACACTGTCATGTCATTTAACTGTATCAGTTCCAGGGATTATTCAGAAATATGATTTCTGTATTTCAATTGTCTCCCAGCACTGCAAACATTCACAAAATTACAAGAGGAAATGGACAAAGAAAATGTAATCTGATTAATCCAAACATTTGATGTAATTACTATTTTTGATCAAACAGCTTCCTCGGTTTGGTTGGCTTGTTTTGTCACTCTTCAGGGTCCAGCATAAGAGGAAGAGGGACTCCTATGTCAGAGCTTTAGGATGGCCACGGAAAGCTCCACTATTCCCAGTCCTGTTGTCCGCCAAATCAACAAGCAATTCCTGATCTGCAGCATATGTCTCGACCGCTACCAGAATCCCAAAGTACTGCCCTGTCTGCACACCTTCTGTGAGAGGTGAGAGGAGAGCCTGAGGTGCTAACCAGCATACTGGACAGCACCCAGTATTCTATGTAGCTACTTTTTCTTTGCTCTTTGTCTTTGGTGAAGGAAAGAATGGCTTTAAATATAGAAAGGGTATGTTCTCATGCGAGAGGATGTGTTGCTGTTGTGTTGGTCATCATTGTTAATAAGTTTCCGTTTCTGTAACAATAGACCAGGGGTGTTCAAAGTGGATCCTCGAGGGCCGGCATCCTACATATTTTAGTTCTCTCCATGGTTTAACGTACCTGGATCAAGTGATGGCTCGTTAGAAGGACTAAGAAGAACATTGATATGCTGAAAAGGTTGTTTCTGCTGAGGAGAACTAGAACAAGCAGGATATTGACCCTCAAGGACCCACTTTGGGCACCACTGCAATAGACAGTGGTGCATATCTGTTGTCTTTGTTCTAAATGCTTCTGGAAAATCAAGTTTTATTTAACAATATATTATGTGGTAGTCTATTCTGCTGCTTTTCTTATTTATTTAATTTCCATTTGGAATTGCAACATGCATGACCACTGATTGACAGAGGATAAACGATTTTTCTGTAACAGTGAGTTGCTTCTCCGCAACAGCAGAGACAAGCTGTCTCTGCTCTGCTGCTGTTACTTTGATTACCGGTAGTTGTTTTTAACCTAGAGCGCTGTATTTCTTCAGATAGTTATATTAACACCTAAAGGAGGTGGAAGATATTGACCTTTTCACAGATTATCTGTCTCTTTTGGTGCTGTCACAATTTGGTGACAGTTTTAACAAAGTCAACTGAAATGCAGTTGACTGAGTGGCATTTTGTTTTTTGTCTTCCATCAACTCCAACTCCAGGTGCTTGCAGAATTACATCCCGGCCCACAGCCTCACCCTGTCGTGCCCCGTGTGCCGTCAAACGTCAATCCTCCCAGAGAGGGGGGTGGCCGCGCTGCAGAACAACTTCTTTATCACCAACCTGATGGACGTGCTGCAGCACAGGCCAGATACCTGCAGCCAGGAGGACACCACCCTCAGCAACATCACCACCGTGGCAACGGGTCAACTGCTCTCCTGCCCCAACCATGGAGGAAGTGTAGGAGATGCTTCCAATGCAATCAGTCTCTTTTATCACTGTTGTGTCTAAATTTCTTTGCTGCATTTCACCAATAGAATTTCTTTCTTATATGTTTAATGCCATTAAAGCATTTAACATCTGGGGTGATTTTTTTGTTTGTTTGTTTTTCTTTTTGTTTTTGTTTCTTTGGAAGAAGATAAAATAGTGGTTGATTCTGAATATAGTCTATATAGCTATCAGACTTTATCAGTGTAAAGATGGAAATTGCAATTATCTAGTGATGACATTAGATATAAATGATGAGCAGAAGTGTTCCAAGCACATAACCCTGTATCTGTATAATAATTAGTAGTTCATAGTTGTTAATAGTTCAGCTGATCGAGTCTGAAAACAGCATACAGAAAGGGTTTTATTCAAAATCAAGACTTATGGACTCAAAAATTGAGCTGTAGCTAGTGGTACACTGATAAAGTGACCCTGATTTTCTTCATTTTGGGAGCTTGGTGATCTGCCAATACTTTCATGTGAATTGTGGATTTTATCCACCGATCATATCTACTTCAACAAGGGTCTGAAAATCAGTCACTGTCCTCTTCTGCTCTTCTGTGAGTGAGATTGAACTGATCGCCCCACCAGGTCATGTCTGCAAATCTGCAGTTAACAATTGTCACCCCACTGTTGCCAACTCAGCTACTTTGTTGCTATATTTAGCGACATTTTGGACAAAAAAAAATTGGTATCGACCAAAATCAGAATCGGCAGGTCAGGCTTTTTAAAAATCGACAATCACCCAGAAAACTGCTATTGGTGCACCGCTAGCTGTAACCATTGTTGCTAAAGGTGGCTGAATGAATTGATCTAAACATTTTATTTGTGTTCTAGGTGATGGAGTTTTACTGTCCTCCATGTGAGACAGCCATGTGTCAAGAGTGCACAAGTGGCGAACATAGAGAGCACCAAACTGTGCCTCTTAAAGACGTGGTGGAGCAGCACAAGGCCTCACTGCAGGACCAGCTGAATGCTGTGAAGAAGAGGTAAACTTGTTTAAGCTTATTAAACAAAGACATGATGGATTTTAGAGAAAGCCCTCCATTCCTTTCTGTTTTCGGTAAATGGCTGCATTATGTCCCCATCTCGGTCTAGGCTGCCAGAGATCGACTCGTCTCTGCTGTTGCTGTCAGAAATCCTGCAACAGCTGACCAATCAGAAAAGCTCCATAGAAGATGACATTCACACAACCTTTGATGAGCTACAGAAGACTCTCAATGTTCGCAAGAGTGTTTTACTCATGGAGCTGGAGGTCAACTATGCACTCAAACAGAAGGTGAGGTTGGAGGTTTTAACATTCATATGGGACCTGATAATCTTGCTGTTTTCTAGGTTCCTTGACTTTGCATCAGTTGTACGTCAAACTCTTTAATTTCTTATTTGAATTCACTGGACAATTAAACCTCCATGCACTCAATTTAACAAAACAGCAATTAGACATTTTCATTTTGTTTAATGATATTTAGTGTTCCATATTTAGTATTGCAGGGGTCAGAAACCATGTGCATCCAAATGATTTTGTCTTTGCTTCTAAAAATGGATTTGGAGACACAAAACTTCTGTACCGTTGAGACAATAATACATTTTGTGAATAAGTTTAAGAAAGAAACAGATTTAATTTCAAAATTATTGATGCCCTTATTAGATTTAGGTTTACATGTTTGTTTGTTTGTTTTTTTAGTTAGTTAATTTTTTTATTTTACCATAATGCTTCTTCTGACGAGGCATATGTTATTATTAAACTATATCTATTATTATTAGGGGATTACCTTGAAAAAGATTATCCCCTAATAAAATAAAATAAAGCTTAAATAAAATGAATGTTTTAAAGGAGGCATTTCTTGGATGCAGATACTCATCATAGCTAGTGTTGAATCATAAAAATATCAGTTGAAACAAGCAAAGAGAATCTGTTTTCTGTAAGGCCAATTAAGAGTTTTCTCTTTTTATTAATATCTTTGATAAGATGTCAATAAAATCATTTCTGACACACAACAGATGACACATGATATGGGTGTGTCATATATTACTTTTTATTGACATTTTTATTAAAATGTCAATAAAATTAATGTTTTTTTCTGAATAATTATTTCTGCTTTAAGATTTATTATCTTCTGAGAAATGCCACTTTATTTCATATCAAAAACACTTATTTTAACAGGTTCATTACCAGATGTAAGGACTTACTTCCAATGTTTTGATTTTGTTGCGGTTTTACACGGCACGATTTTACAGCTTTGTTTTGTTTAATGTTATCATTTTATGGAACATTATCAGTGCTCCTAGTTTAGATTTTTGCTGAGCAGAATTTAAGTGCTGTTACTGAATGAATTATTAAAACAATTTCTAGTGATTGGACACTTTTATAAGGTTTACATATCAAAGAATCCAATAAGTGACTGTCTACTTTCCTCCCTGGAAGCACTGACATTATGAAGTCTGTTCTTTAGGACTCACATCCAGTCACCTGCTGGAAGATCAGGCCGAGCTGCCCTGCTCTCTTGGTGTTCGTCAGTCAATGATTTACAATTGACTGACGAGTGTGAAGTCAACACATTTGATCCCTGGGGGGAAACATGTGACTTTCTGTGATGCTGACATCTAGCTCACTGGCTATGTTTTGTGCCATGTTTTGTTTTTAAATGTTTTTTCTTATGGGTCAATTTTGGTGTGTCATGTGCAGTGAGAGCATACTATACTTCTGCACTATGCTCTTCACACTGGAGACACTTTACCTCGATCCCTGCTTTGCTCTGTGCACAGAGAATTTTTCACTTTCTCTGATAGACAGATGAAGGATTTTGGATGAAACTTTTCAGGTAAAAAAAAATTAATGGCATCTTGCTTTGGAAAAGAACATGACTTTGAGTTTCTTGGTGAGTTTACTGATATTCCAGTAGCAAAGAGGCAGTTCACCAGCAGCTCACCAAGCTTTGATAGTTCTCTTTCATAATAGTTTTAAAGTTAAACCTTATAGCAACTGACTATATATGTCACACTTAGTAGATATATATAGTCAGTATTTTACTGCTTGTTTATTTAATTAATATTTCAGGGATCTGTTATGTGCAGCAGCATTAAATGCAAGGTTGCTGCATGATTCAGTAATGTTTCTTTGTCAAATAAGCAAAGAGGCAACACACCACATCTTTCCTTTTTTAACTGGCATATGTAGTGCCGCTCTTGTAAACAGCTCAGGGTGAGAAAGAAAACTGAAACAGAAGGAATAAATGCCTCTACAAAACTGGAAAAACTGGAAATTGTTTCAAATCAACGATTTCATGAAAGGCAACCCAACATATTGTTTCTTATTTTTCAGTTTGTTGAAGGGATTTTATGTTCCAGACTACTGAAATTGCTCCAAAAGTAATTGGAAGCAGATGCACAGTAAAAATATCCCTTCCCCATAAACCTTTCACATTTTGTCACATCACAGTCTTAAATGTCATTCTAATAGTTGATGCGAGACCATGTTAGAAGACCATGCAAGCAATACCACATTTTATTGTACCTTTCTTTCATATGATGGAAACATAGTAGCAGTATTTGTAACCTGAAAAGTACGTGTAAATTTGTAGTGGCCCCTCCGCTATGATACTTCAAACTGAAATCCAGTCCAACCAATTGCCTTTAGAAATACAGCTGGTGCAGGAAATCTATAGAGGTTTGTTAGAGAGCAAACAGCATCATGAATATCAAGGAACTCAGACACGTCAGGAAGGAAGTTGAGAAGTGCAATGTAGAGTTATGTTGTAAACTTTTTCCAGATATTAAGGAGAGCACAGATCAGAGGCCCATGCAAGCATCGTTTGGTAGCACTGGAGGAGCAAAGAGATACACAACTCAGCTGGAGAAACTGCTGAAAGGGCGTCTATTAGTTGCAGAAAAAACTGCTCATAATGTGGAAGTGCCAGTTGGAAAGATACACTGAGTGCAGAATTATTACGCAAGTTGTAATTTTGAGGATTCATTTTATTTTTGAACGATAGCATTCTCAAACCTGAAGAGTAAAAAAGTAAATGTGAGATTTTGGCTTTCTTATGACAATATCTATGTGTGGACTATTAATGGGCAACTATTAGTGTGTAGAATTATTATGCAACTCAATTAAAATGGAAAATTTTCCCATCTCACTCGTTCATTGTCATCCATTAAAATGAGAATAATAATCATACAACTCTATATCTCCGAGCAGAGGCTAAGTGTGAGCGCAAGGAGAGGTTTTGAGTGCAGTCATTACAAGTTTTGAGAAGAAAGACATTTTCAGACTGAACATGTGTGCTCTTGGATTATTGCAGAAAATTTCCCCCACACTGGTAAAGAAGAGCATTGACACCATGAACTGTCATCATGTCTGCATTAAAATATAATTTGGATTTGTCTGAAAAAAAAAAAAAAAACACGACTGCTTTCATTTGTTTTCCATTTAGGTTTCAAAATAATTTTGGCTTCAGATTGTTTTCATTTTTAAAATTTAAACTGGATTAAATGACCCCAGCCTCCTGGTGTCTCCATTTGTAGGTTCTTCTGGCCCAGCTGGACACACTGCTGCAGGGCCAGGAGGGCATCAACAGCAGCTGTAACTTCACGGAGCAGGCCCTGAACCACGGCACCGAGGCTGAGGTGCTGCTGGTCAAGAAGCAGATGGGCGAGCGCCTCGTGGAGCTGGCCAATCAGGAGCTTCCTCTGCAGCCCGGGGAGAACAGCCAGCTGGACTTCCTTGTGGAGACTGATGGATTAAAGAAATCCATCCACAATTTGGGTACCGTGGTAACTACAAATGCTGTCGCATCAGAAACCGTGGTGACAGGTGAAGGCCTGCGGCACTGTGTGGTGGGCGTGCCCACGGCTGTCACCATAACTACTAAGGACAAAGATGGAGAGCTGTGCAAGATGGGTAACGCAGTCATCGCTGCTGACATCTCTTCCCCTGACGGGAGCAAAGTCGATGGGGAGATATTGGACAACAAGAACGGCACGTACGAGTACTTATTCACTGCTCCCAAAGAAGGCTTTCTGAACCTATCCTTGCGCCTGTACAACCAGCACATCAGAGGAAGTCCCTTCAAAATAAAGGCCACCATCCACTCATCCCCAAATACAGACGGCACCAAAAAGAGGCTGAAGTCTCCGGGCAGTGGACACGTCAAGCAGAAAGCAATGAAGAGGCCGGCGAGCATGTACAGCACAGGGAGGAGGAAAGAGAACGCCATCGAGGATGACCTCATCTTTCGGATAGGTGAGGAGGGGTGTGAGGGGGAAGGGGCGTGTGCTTCCTAAGCTCCCGGTGCAAAGTGTTGCCACACTGCTGCAAGAAGACTTTGGGATAGAGTCAGCACAGCAATGCATAGCAAAAGTAATTTAATTTGAAAAATGTGGTACTGTGCAAAAGACTTGACTCATCCAAGCTCTCTCTATACTTTGATTAGTGACAGTATTATGTAAAATAAACTGTTGAGCATTTCATCATGTTAGTGCTATTCCCTCATCAAACATATACCTGAAGTTTTGCTTTGATTGTTTCATCCGTTTTTTGAGAAATACTTTAATCTCCATGGCAACCATTCAGCTGTGCATCGAGACTGCTTGGACCTAACACCGCCTTTGAGGATGAAGCTCCTGCTCAGAGCTGCAGTCTGGCATCCCTCCTGCATGACTCCCACACTCACCTAATTCAGACTAGCTTGTGAAAATGAACAAATACCTGATGGAACTTATTATAGGAGTTACTTCTCAGAGCAATGCTAAAAATGTTGCTAAAGGTTTAATAGAAGAGCAATGTTATGATGATTTCCTGAAGATGGAGTTTCAGAAAAGCTATGCATAAATGCATACATACATGCCTGCCCAACCCCATATATATGGGTGATTCTATTATTGCAGTACACATATATGGCAGAGGGGGTTGTTCGGAGGGAAGATGAGGAGTGGCACACAAGACTGTGATTGGCAGTGCTAAGACCCGCCTCCTGGCTCTCTGATTTGTTCAATCAATCAATCAATCAAATTTTATTTGTATAGCACATTTCAGCAGCAAGGCATTTCAAAGTGCTTTACATCATACAAACATAAAAACACAAAGTCATGTAACATAGAATAAACAACCAAAACAT